>JBBPLK010000008.1:118002-145025 GCA_038089735.1 Exsudoporus frostii
CTGACATCCCACTCTGGTAGTGCTTCAGCTTTACGGTCCCTCGGCCAGGAAGTTTGCTCGAAACAATCCATCCTACATACGACCGCTGCCTATGGCATACGTCTTTGAAGTGATGTCACGGGAGTACAGTCGACATTAATGATGTTTACACAACATTAATACTGAAAAATATCAGCTGTGAACTAGGGAGAACTAGTACATTGAAGATCCTTCCAATGTGTTGTAGGACGAAGACGAAGCTCGTTTACGTATGATAAATAAATGCAATAAAACCCTCGCCAAAGAAGAATACTCGAGGCAGAGAACGCGTGCATAGGATTAGCGCTTGGGGCAGGCATGATATAGAAGGCTGAAATTGTTCCACCGAAAGATGAATGGAATAGAAACGTGAAAGGAATGAAGCAACGAGAGTAAATGATATCAGTGGGCGCGGCAGGCAATCAACAAAGTTCACCAGAATTCCCGGACGCACTCCAGGACTTCAACCACGACGGAGCTCCTGTACATCAGCGCATGATCAGCGCCTTTGACGACCTTCACGTCACACCGATCCTCGCCCATTGTACGCTCCATCCATCTCACCGCATTCTCTGCAATCTTCTCGTCTCGGTCACCGTACCACACCCGAACTTTGTGGGGATAATCGGTATATGAGAAGCCCCAAGGACGATTGTCGTGATTCAGGATCTGAAGTAGGTCGCCGTGGGTACCTTTCGACGCCTCAGCGTGGGACGCAGCAATCAGAGCGTTTCCGAGTGCAGCTTGGTATGAACTCGAGGTGGTTGTAATCACGCTACTGTACGACGAGGAGAGAACGCTGTTCCTCGGCGAGGAAGGTCCGCTTGGTGGGCTTGACCTGGGAGCAACTGCGCTGGATGCGCTAAATGAGATTGAGCGTCGTCCTGCTTGCCTCGGAAGGGGTGATTTAATCATGGATTTCTCGATGTTGGTGTCGACCGATCGAACAGAGTTCGCTGGCTTTATTGGCTGAGGTACGCTCTTAGGAGACGGCGTCAACGTGCGGGCTACTGGGCTTGTGGGCTGATTGCTCCAGTCGAAGTCACTTAGGCCTAACCCGACGTCGACAGAGATAGGTTGAGGGAGTCGTGGGCTGGGTAAAGCTGCCTTGTCCTTGGAACCGTTGGCACCTGCTCTGCCTTTCAACGAGCCCATTGACCGAAGGGTCTTCAATTTCTTCCCCACAGTCGATTGATGCGCCGTTTCCGCTGCCGGTGACGGAGGTTGCGATTGAGATGTAGATTTGGATGGTTTCAGCCTGCCAAGAATACCCCGAGAAGTTTTCCGTCGCGTTTGCTGATTCATAGATCGTGCCCCTAGCGTGCTCTGGCTCCCGAACCGGCCGTCAAAGTCCCTCAAATCATCATAATCACTGAACAAGCTCGATGCAACACTCATCCGCCTCCTCGGGTCCGACTGGGATGGGTAAACACTAGAGTTGCCGAATTGCTCGGGTTGTGACAGTGAATCAAAGTCTGTGGTAGTATCCGGCTGGTTGTAATAAGGCCTGCTTGGAGATGGTGGTGCTGTATAACCTATTCCGCGGTAGGCAACTGTTGGGGGCTTTCCGAGCATCCACGCCTGTATTTTCCACTCCGCAGCTTGCGCAGTCTTCAGAATGCCATTGGGGACATACTTCAACCATTTGTAACCACCTACGGGTTATTGTCAGTGATCAGGTACTGTGTGACGAAGATGTTGCGTACCGCTTTCGCCACCACCGATCCATGGGGCCAGTAGACAGAGATCACCCCTGATGCGTTCGGGTACGCGATTTGCGAAGGACAAGGCATACGGGGCTCCAGCAGAGTGAGCCATAACACTACATTCGTAGATCTGGAGCTGATCGAGTACTTCCTCCACAGCAGAAGCCCATTCCATAATGCCGCGAGCAGATTTTGATTGAGGTACTTTAGTGCGACCAAGGCCCCATCTAATACGTTTCGTGTGAGCACTCATCGACATCATGACCGCGAATTAGTTCACCTATCAATAGCAATTAATCGGAGGCCTAGGCAGTCGGCCATTTCATCGTAAAGACCCATGATGTGTCTTACGCAACCCAGCCCAAGAAATACAACGAGTGGAAAGCCGTTTGGGTCTCCCATGTCCGCGAGGCTAACCGTGAGTGGGTGGTCTAATGAAGCATGTGGGTATCGTGTAAGCTTCAGTAGCGTTGTTAATCGTGCAGACCGCAGGTATTCGGCAATCGCTTGTGATGGGGAAGTTGGAGATACAGAGAACTGAATTGGGTTGAATGAATGCTGAGACACATGTGTGGAAGTTGTCGAGGATGGATGGGTGTACGTGTCTGAGGCAGCAGCACGGACACCAAGGCGGACGCTGGAACAATCGGAGGTGTTTGACGGACAGGAAGCCAGGGGTGGAGCACGAGGACGATTGGAAGGTGGAGCTGTCACTTGGGAATTCTTTTGGTTGTTGTATGTGCGCCTGACTTCATGCTCAATACTGTCCATTGAGGACCGAGTGAGAAGCTCAGCTTCCTCGCCAGGTGTCAGAGGCTCCGGTTCGGATTCCTCTTCCTCGGGACCCACTGACAAAGTGGCATTGCCATGAGCATAACCCGGGGTATATACGGATGGTGGGCGGGTGCGTTCAAGGGCATGTGGTGCATGATTGCGAATGATTTCAGATATGGAGGGAATTACAGTTCGTGGACGCTCCGTGGGCTGTACGGTATCGGGGGGTGTGTGGTTGTTGAAGTCGGTAACCGGAGGTGTTACATTATCGCTGAGAGTAGGATCGAGTGTGATGGTGGATGTAGATGCTTTCCGCGTGAAGCTGGAAACGGGGTTATGGCGGTAGCGGGGATGGAAACGGGGAGGTTTAGCGGAGGGTATGTCGTCGTCGTCGTCGTCGTCGTCTGAGGTGACAACCTTTCCGCGCCTTCTACCCTTTCCTTTGCCAAGTACGATACCCGGAGGTGGTGTTGGGAGTGGGGGTTGGTATAGAGGGTGGTGACCGTGAGGACCAAAACGCGAGGTGTTTCGCGAGAAAAGGTCTTCCATGGATGCACCAGCCATTCCGTTCATACCGTCTACCAGGGCATCCAAGGCCTCTACACCCGCGATCGGAGCGGCAACGACGACAGGAAAATCCAGGACAGGATAGCTGCCGATAGAGAAAACATCACTAGGTGTCGGGGGAGGGTCCTCCAGACTGGAGGTTCCAGAGAACCTGAGGGGCGGAACAGGATTGTCGTGCCATCTTGATTTTGTGGATGAAGGGCCTGTTCGCGTACGAGTGCGAGGGTGGCGGGGGGTGAGGTCGCCGCCAGACAGAAAGCTGGACGGGTCGGGGAATTGATCCGAGGTAGGGAATGCGAAGGAGTCGTCTAAAACCTTTACTCTGGCCCTGTCCTGCTCTGTTGGGCGGCGAGAATGCTTCTTCTGGAATCTGAGAGCATCTGAGGATGAGTGGGGAGGGGGGCTCGTCTGGGGGCGAGGAAGGACGTCAAAGTAGGATTTGTGAACGAAGAGGGGCTTTGGGACGGTGTGGTTTTCGAGGTCGTGTCTGGAGGAGAAGGAGGAGGAGCTCGTGCGGAAGGAATCGCGGTGGAATGACATCAAGATGGCCGGGAGTATCTAGGTGGATAATTTTCATTGCTGACCTGCCCGCCGCACAGCCACTCCAACGTACGTTACTGCGCTACCCTCTCTCATAACCCATACTCCTTCCATGCGGCATTCGCTTTGGATTTGGCGCATCCGGAGCTGAGGACCACGAACTTCGTATCCCACATAATGAATGTATGTGCCGACCGGACCCAGCTCCCGTTGCATGGACCCACGTGACCCCGGTAATGGGCAGTGAGACTTTGTCATTACATGAGCGGTGCGGGCATGCTCTCCAGTCTCGCATTCTCTGGTTCAAATAGACACTCTGGGGCCCTCAGAGACCCACCCACGCCCTACTTGCATCCTGTTATGACCGTAGATACCTCCCAACCGCAGCACCAGCTGCCCATCCACTCACGCCCCCCTAGGTCGTGGGCACAGACTCTCAACGGCCTGTTCTTCTTGCTGCTGTTCATCCCAGGATGCCTCATGGCCCATGGGTTCCAACTCTTCTTTGTCCTGCCACTGAAGCTCGTCCCGGGCCCAGTTTCAAGGAAGCTGTATGACGAGGGGATCAGGTATACCAAGGGTGCCTTTGCTGTCCTCATGAGTGCGTCGGTTCACACGCACTATGTATGCAAGCGAATGTCTTAAACTTCGCAGACCTGATGAACCAATGGTTCGCTCCCACAAAATTGTCCATCACGTTCGAGACCGAAGGCCAGGGCAAGTTCACGGAACAAGAGATCCAGCGTCTTGTCGAACGTGATGGTTCAGGCAACGTTATAGCTTTGCACCTGCCGTCCAAGTGCGTTATCATTTCCAACCACCAGGTGCGCACGCCACGTGTACATATTTCTGACATGTGGGTCAGCTGATCCACCAGGTCTACTCCGACTGGTGGTACGTCTGGTGCTTGACGTACTTCGCCCACACCCACAAGGACGTCTTCATCGTCTTAAAGCACAGTCTCAAATGGCTTCCTGTCATCGGCCCGGTAGGTGCCGCCTATGATCCGCTGGAAAGCTACTAAACTCACCCCAGGGCATGCAAATCTATCGGTTCATATTTCTTGCTCGTTCATGGGCATCCGATAAGCTCCAGCTCGCAAGGCAACTCTCGAAACTTGGGGAAAAGGCACAGGAGGAACACAAACCATTCACATTCATCCTCTTTCCCGAGGGAACCCTCGTAAGCAAAGACACGCGACCAGTCAGTCGCAAGTATGCAGAGAAGATGGGCATCGTACGTAGACCCTCACCCCTGCCTTTCATGGGGCTAACGCCCGGAGTGTAGCCCGACCTTTGTAATATACTCCTTCCCCGCTCAACGGGGCTCCATTACAGCCTGCGATCACTCGCTCCTCGACTACCCACACTCAAGTTGCTTGATATAACTGTGATTTACCCAGGTAAAGGCAATATAAACCCCTCGGAAGCCAAGAATTCACCGCTCATCTTTCAAGGTATTCCTCCCAAGGGTTATGGGCAGTCCTACTATACCCTGCGGTCGATATTCTGTGATCGGGTGCCTCCGCCGGTCGTTCACATGCACCTGCGGATATTCGATGTCGCGAAAGATGTGCCCATAGGAAACATCTCAGAATCAATCATTTCGAACGGGTCCGCGAACAGCCCCGCCAAGTTTGATCTCTCTGAACACGACAAGGCTATATTTGATATATGGCTCCGGAACTTGTGGTCGGAAAAAGACAACCATATCACCAACTTCTTAGCAACGGGCCCAGCTCCAAAGAAGCAAAACCCAGTAGAAATTCCCTTGGAGCTGCGGAAGACGTCGGAAATCGCAGAGGCTTACTGTTTTTTCGCTCCATTGCTCATGGCATATTGGTGTAAGAGGCTGACGGACTTGGTGTTATAGCTAGACATGTTGTAAGTACTATTATGTGTCACTAGGAGGACTTTTGAGCTTGTTGTAGTTGTTGTTGCCGCTGGATTTGGCCGACCAAGTATTCGCTGGTGTCCACGAAGCGGTCTATGCAGTTCGCGATGCATGCTTCCTCGCCGCGAGCAAAACGACTGCCTGGCGTCCCAGTGATGCACCTGCTGAAGGGATGAGAAGTGGGATTTGGGCCGAGAAGGTGTGATTCAACTTGTCCCAGCACATGCTTGTGAAGGCGAGGAGCTGGCTGTGGGCTTGAGCCTGTCTTTGGCCCTGCACGAGGGCTGTCTGTATTTCCTTCTGAGAGACAGAGATAGTAGACTAGCTACACGACCAACTAAAGGTAAAGACATACCTTGGCTGCGTCGTCGAAGCCTAGTCCATCCATGGCACTGAGGGCCTCTGACGAGTTCTTGGAGTCCATCGTCGTCTGCTGGTGTTCAGGTTCAAGAACTTGCGACCGTGAGCAAAAGACTGCAAGACAATTACGTGATATCTACTGTCTGTGATACGGAGTCTCTCGTCGTCGATACCAGCGATGGCGCCGTTGTTCGTGTCGCTGAGCAACTTGTCCGACACGGCCGTGTTGGCCACCTTGCCTACACCACGGTAGCTCCGCCAGCGGGACCGTTCGATGGCGCCAATGTCTGGAATCGTGCGAACACGCGTAGTAAGAGGGTAGCTCCCCGCCTCACGGCCTCGTGTCTCTCATGACATCCACCACCGAGTATTCTGGCTGGCCCCACGAGCCCGCTCCGCTGTGCGTGCCAATTTCAACTCTCCCACTCTCGCTCACCACATTTGTCTTTCAGCGTCGGGTACCTCAGTCGTAAGGCGCTCCCCATCAAGCGCAACGATGCTGAGCCACTCACCCGAGAGGATGTCCAGTTCGATCTTCTCGACCACATCTTCTCAGACACCAACACCGTCTTCACCAGCCAAGTCCCAGGCACTTCCTCCAAGGTCAACTTCCGCGATCTCTACGTCAATGCTTTGTACCATTCCGGCAAATGCTCAAAGGTGCTCAAGGATAAAATGGTCGAGACACCTGCCTTCGCAGTCGAACTAGCCAAGATCTCCTTGCTGACAAACGTGGGGCGCATCAACACAACAATGGCATGTATGCACTGGTGTCACCGATCGTGCATGGTTATATGATTTTCTGACCAAGCTCGTAGTCTTTCCGGAAATGAAGACTGCTCTTAGAACTTACCACCCTGTCCCATCTCTACAAAAGACAGATGGAAATGCTCAGGATGCACCCCGCATCAAGAATTGTTTGAAGGCAGCCCTCCTTCTATCAGAGCTCAAGTCGATGCCACCCTCCACCCCGGAAGAGATTCTTGAGAAAAGCGTGCGTGTGTTTGTTACCTTCACCCCATATAAGCGTTACAACACGTCGTTCAGCGTGCACGTCAACTTCCTCCAACGAGTGTCGTCAATTTGATTTTCGTGCTCGCAAACCACGCTGCTGTGAGTCTCATCCACCGCTCATGGGATGAGGCATAAATCTTTCTAACTTGTGAAGCCTCTCGCTGCTACTCACTTTGACCCACCTTTAAACTTCCTCGATCTTTTTCTTCCGATCAACATCTCCTCCGCCGATCGAGCGAGGGCCTTTCTTTGGCTAGTATTTCATTATCTCGAAGGACCGGATCAACCAAATCCCTACGATGACGACTACTCACGCCAGAATCCGGCAAAAGTTCCGTGGCTAAGACGGCTAACAGATACTGAAATGGCCGAAGAGAATGTCGACACTGCTGAAGAAATCGAGTGGGGAAGAGCCATGTCTGCACAACGTAATGTATTTTTGCAACGCCTGGTGAATTCCCTTGAAAATGAAAAGAAGGCGAAAACCGTACTTGCGTCGTCGTCACAGCGAGGTACTATTCGATCAGTAATTCACACATCCCTTGCTGACTGTCTGAAGTGCCCGAATCTAGTTCACATCGTTCCCGTCCGTCAAGGCAACCCCACGAGGGTGCCCGCGAGAAACCCTATATCCACTATGTGCCGCCTCAACGACCTGCACCTGCATCACAGCCTACAGGTTAGTCGAATGAACTCGATCCCCAACTGTCCTTTCGAAAGCCATCACAGATCGGCCTGCTGGTAGTAGCTCGCGTGGACCTCAGCGGACCATGCTTCAGCGTGAGTGCCCGACGTCCGTATCTCATGTTAATTACAAAAGCGCGTCATCTATGAACAGACGCTTGGCATGTTGCGGCATCCACGGACCCCCTCCTCGATTCAGACGAAGAATTGATGGATGAGCATGTCAGGAATGACTACAGTGAGTTCCTTGAATTAGTGCATCAGACACGATCCTCGATGATCACTGTAGACCAACGCATTGCTGTCATTGCTCGGCTTCGTGGAAGGGCGCCAACTCCACCACCCGACCCCGCCGCACCACCCAACAATGTTTCTGATACCCGGGAACATCGATGGCGAACTGTGCAATCATGGAAATGATTCCACCACACACATCCCAGAGAGCTTGTCCATGCACGCCTTGTGTATTGCTCATTGATTGTATCCGGCGTTTAGCTAGGACTCGTAGGGAGACCGAATGATCAAATAAACAAGTAACCTCTCCTAGCACTTGGTATCACCTCAACGCCGTAACAATTGTCCGGTACTTTATTATTGCTACCCAGAACCTTGTGACACCGCCTATTCGATTGCCTATCTCTCCCGCGATTGAGTTATAGTAACGAGACAAATGTTCGAGTCTCGAACAATCAATTCGAAGTGTTGGATCGATCATGACTGATGACATGATGGCGTGAAGTTTAATACGTGGGTCATGACAACAGGAGAAACGCCAGGCTATCAGGTTAGTACCCTAGAAACATGTCCGCTGCCAGCACGAGGCGGTGGGCTAGTGGCAAATTCAACTTTAATACAACATCTCGGCAGAACAAGAACTTGAAGTCTCACCGTCCGTCTTAATATCGGTGAAAATCATGGACCTGCAGTGTTCGTAAAGTATCCGTGAAGACTGAGTGATTACAACCGCTCGAACTGACAAAGCACAGGTAACAATTATATTTTTGAAGTTGTAACAATTGGGGCTCTGCTACGGACCGTCGAGATAGTTAACGGTGTACAGTATTGCATGTGAATCGATCATCGTTCGTAGATTCGACAAGCAGAAGGCAATCCTCACGTCTTCGTACGCAGGAGAGGGCTGTATACAGTTGTCCATGAGCAAAAGGATGAGTGCGAAGGTCGACGACGGATCGAGAAAGACTGAGCCTTTGGCAACTGTCGAAGGTGCAGGCATACGCGAGTCGAAGAGGAAATTGTTTGCGTTGTACAGACCAGCTGGAAGATGGTGGAGTGAAGAGGAAGGTGATGCGAGGGATGCAGTGGATTTCATTGTTACGGAGCAGACGGACTTCGACGAAGTAGCGATGCAACGCTGTGATTTGTACGCGCGCGTTATGCACCAGGCCCTTTTCGACGGAGAGATCACGGAGAATGGAACAAGCGGTGTGGTGGAACGCCGGGGTGAGCGAGCATGCTCAGCAGTTCTGGCGAGTGCTCTAGCGGGTCCCTGTTGTCGTCAAGGGCCGTAGAACTCATAGGATCTTCTTTGACACAATTTGTGCTGGAGTATGAGGCTGCAAGAGACGCAGTGAACGAATGATACATAGGATGCATTAGACACGACATACTGCAATCATCTGGCAGACGATCGAGAATGATGTCATTGATTTGTCTACAAAGACATTGTGTGTGGAGAGAAATGCACGCTCGAGGCAAGCGTCAGGGTCAGAGAGGACGTTGGGAGGGTAGAGGAAGTCGGTGGCGTCGCTGACGTTGGTAGTGCTCGCAAGCATGAGGAGGTAGACAGGATCATTGATGGCGGACATAGGAACATTGAGAGTCGACTTCCAGAGCGAGGAGCTCTGAACGTGAAGGAAGAAGAGCACACCTCATCCAATAGGAGAATTCAGGAGTGTACGCGATCGTGAACGCACCACGATGTCACATCAATATTCAATCATCATCGACCAGATCCCTCAACGAAAAAAGGGGTGCGGAGCCTCCTCGTTTACAGCCGCTCTCAACACCGTCACAGAGCATCTGGCAAGCAGCAAGCGGGGAAAACAGACATCCAATTTCAATGACGCCAGTGTGTGCGACAAAGGAGTTCAGCTGTATCCCAGCATATAGTGGCAAGCGAGCGAGTGTTGAACGTTGATCTGCGGAGAGGAGCGATCAGCTCCGCACAGCGGGAGACATTATTGGCACCGAGTCTCGTTACTATAGAGGAAAGAAAAAGAGAAACGAGCCTCTGTAGAAATGTGAAATTTCGCCCGGGTTAAAACTCGACATCGCCTAGTAATTGGTGCGCAGTCAGCGCGCCTGCAGGTTGCATCGCGGGCGAAATTTCAATGACATTCCGGGCTCATTTTAAACTTCGATTTCAAAAATAAGTTGTGTTTCTGCGTTCGTCAGTTTTTTTAAGATTCGAGCGGTCGTAATAAGCCAGTTTGCGGCTAAAATGTGAGCATGAATTCTACCAACTTCAATACTTGAAGTTCAAACTGACATTTGGGGTATGCCAAATGATGGAAGCCAATGTTGTGTTGCAGCTCGGCCGGGACGCTGTCTCTCTTCACCTCAATGGCGGTCCGTATGCATTCGTGATGGTTTGGGGCCAGAAGTTGGAGAGATACGATGCTTGAGGGTCACAGTCATATCTCACGCAGTGTGAGCCCTGCCACAACGTCGACTGTGCGGGAAATGATGGCGGGCCTTGATCCCAGCTTCAAGGTGCATGGATCAAGATGCTATGAGCGGATAATTGGCTGAGGGAAAGTGGCATCGAACGGGAACAGTCTTGATCTCATCACCCGTAGAACCAGGCAATAAGTTCGAGAGTTGGGCAACCGATATTAAAAGCGATCCTTGATGGATGATACATGCAGTGGCTTCAGACGAGCCGTGATTTTGTCTAAAGAAGGTGGGGCGTGTCTCGATTTCTTCGGCACAGCACGGAACACTTTGAGTTCGTAAGAGGCTGTTCAGCGACGAGAAGCCCCGTCCTTCCTGCTCATCCCTCTCTGGGTTGGTAGGTGAATTTACAACGACCGGATCCTCCGGATTTTCTACTGCAATATCGAGCGCGGGAAATACAAGTTCGAACGCGTGAGGTGAAACAGAGTAGTGGGTGATCGCTGTGAGTCCAGGGGAACCTCTGGAATGGATATCGTTGCAATGCATGGAGATTCCTTGACTTACAGGAAACAAGGCTTCGAGTCGTTCGACTGCCCCTAGATTTCGTTTGGATTAAACTTTCACAGTGCCACCAGAAAATACGTGCCTAGTTTGAACCTCTGACTGATCAGGTACCTTCTGTGTCCCAAGAATATGAGCTTCTCGGTCACGCGACACTGTAAGCAATAAGTTGAATTGTCCCCGACTAAGCCCTTTGTGGACAATTAGCGGGATGCAGGATGCGTCGTTAGGTGGCAATGACAACCGTTTCACTCTGTATCCATCATCCTCTATATCCAACTTTGTAAATGAGATCGGAGAATAGCTTAGGTTCTGGATGGATCTTCTCTGGCAGCGCTGGGGTGATGCGGTGGAAAGAATAGGAGCACTGATCGATAGCATGAATCCAGAGAGATCGAAAGAGCGGCAACTATGGGGTGAAAGCGACCTGCACCAGGGAAAAAAGTAATGAGTGAACGGGGAGATTGAATAGCGAAGGCTGGTAAAGATCAGAAAGCAGTGCCAACTTGCCAAGCACCAGTCGATCCGAGTCTTTCGGGATGACCCGATGCCTGACGTGGACGCTCCACAACCCCATTGACATTGGCGTACCTACACCATGGACGCAAAGGAACGTCTAGACAAGGCCAATGAACTGAAGCTCGAAGGGAACGAATTGTTCAAAGCAACCCAGTGGAACGAAGCCCTAGTATCATATAGAACAGCGCTTAGCCAATTGCCTCCACGACAGCAATCAGCTAAGCCAGAGCTGGACCAAGCCGATATCGATTCCCCAGGATCTTGCCAGCAACCACCGACTGGAGAACCCAGTGAAGCTGCTGTGACAGATATTCCGAATGCACTTGATCCGGAGTGCGCGAAAGCACGCGCAGTCCTGTATGCGAATATCGGTGCATGCCTGTCGAAGCTGGTGAGCTGGGTGAGGTTCGCTTCTGAACCAATCTCAACCGAGCAACTGGACAGGAAGACTACAAAGGAGTGGTAGACGCGTGTTCTGAGGGCGAGTCCACAACCCTGGCATAGCCATGAACACGCTGAACAGTAGATTACAGCTCTCGTTGATGATCCACACTATGTCAAGGCACTTCAACGAAGGGCAACATCGAATGAGAAGATTGGCACATGGTCATCCCTCTCCAGCGCTCAAGAAGGTCTGGTTCTTAGATGAAGTTATGAGCTGGCAATCCTTGTTGACGCAACGACTAGATTACAAGCTGTTATTGGAATTGCTTCCTCCTGGCTCAGCAGAATTGACGCAGACAAGAAAGGTTCTTCTGTCCTTAGAGCCTCGTACGCGGGCGGTCCAGGAAAAAGAGACAGCCGAAATGATGGGTAAGCTGAAAGGACTCGGGAACACTATCCTCGGTATGCCTGTATTTTATGAGATCAAAAATCCAAGACATAATGGTCTACTTCCTAGGTAAATTCGGACTTTCCACTGACAATTTCAAGTTCGAACCAAACGGCCAAGGAGGTTATTCAATGAACTTTGTACAATGACATGTGAAGCTGGCGCATCCATTTGTAGCATTCATGCATGAGTGATACGTTTGTTCGCTAAATCATCCGTGTTCCTCCTTGGCCATCACGTTCGTCGATGTATGTGCCTTCACGAGTGAAGACTTGGAATCTACTGAAGGGAAACACCTGCCGAGAAGGATTTACACACTCTGGAGCGAGATATAGAGGCAACATACCCTGGCAATGATTCTGCCTCTTATTAAACCCATTGAGACAGGGCCATAATCTCTTGAGTCAGTCGAACATGCTGCGTTATCCCCCGCTATCCAGATATGGCCTTTTGGAACAATGACGTGTTCCACTGAGGGAGCTTTCGAACCTGTTGGGTCGACACAGACAACGTCTCCTGGTAGGCCAATGATTCTTTTACAGATGATTCTGTTCTGTTTCACGGGCGACTTGAGAGAAACCAGTTCTCCTCGAGTTAAGTTGTATGGTGCGAGCCGGTGCGACACGATACTTTCAATTGCGATTTCTCCAGAAGTCTCGAATGTAGGGAGCATGGATGGACCATCCATCTGGCCGTGTCGTCAACACCTGAGAAGAGGAAGAGATGGAATGTAGTAGACGCACAAAACAAGGGCTTCCGATATTCTCTTTGAAGAGGTGGAGAAAACAGGCAATATTGGCAGCCTATGGGTTGTAATGGATCAGTCATGGTCAGTGTGAGGCTGAACAGACAGACGTGGATACACCCTGCTCCGAGATTCTTTAACAGTTTGAAGTGGGGAACATGAGTAAGAAACCAAGGATGGGTCATCGATCATCGATCATGCGTCTGTCTCGCAAGGCTTCTTAGCCAACTTTGTACTGGACACCACTGGTAGCTACTAGCATCACACGTCGACACACTCGAGTACCGGGGGAAATCGATCAGATTGGTTTTCTAGGTTCTGCTTCATTGTCGAATTTCTCTCAAGTTCTTTGTTCATCATGTCGTTGAACATACCGACGCCAACAGCCACGGACATCAACCGCCTAACCTACCTTGGAGCAGCAAAACTCAAGGAAGAGATGTCTCGTCCTGGTGGCCAACCAGAGAAGTTGGACTTTAGTATCATGGCAAGCTGTTTCAATTGTGATGGGCCCATGTTACAACAGAAGGTACCGAATCTTTCAAATGGCATATGTCATTTACTTACTTGCGATCAATAGCCGTCGGTCTGTTCAGGATGCAAGTCCGCCGTTTACTGCTCCAAAAAGGTATGTTATGTCCCACATTGCTTGGAAATCGGAGTCGCTGAAAGCAGCTGATGCTGGCGGCAGTGTCAGGTCGCGGATTGGAAAATCGGGCGATTTGGCTCGGATGGCCATAAGACCTTCTGCGAAAAAAACAAGGTGAGTGAGCACCAGATCAAGTGAAGTGTGGCCCTTATCTTGTACATCCTACAGCGTCATATGCTAAGAGTTCCGGAAGTGCGAGCTATTCTCAAGCTTTTTCCTTGGGGGAAACTGGAGTCGGATGGCACCTTTTCCGAAACCCTCATACGTGCTTACTTTGATGTTCTGGGAGCTAACGGCTATGGATACTGGAGCATAGCTGGTGGTAGCACTCCCCACCAGCTTCAGCCCAATACTAGGGGTAACCACGACAGTCCGTTCTGCGTCGGCCCAGTTGAAAGTTATCAGGATGGGTATCTACTTTTCCTTGATCGGCACCTCGATGACGGGGCAGGATGGAAACTTGAAGATAGATTAATTCCTACGCTGCACTTCGAACCTGGATGTGAACCACCGATTGGATTCTCAGCTAACGTGGTTGACTGGAAGTCATGGTACCAGTGGCGTTCCTTGCCTTTCGACTCTCCTGCCGCACTCCTCATGCACTACCCCCTCACCGTATACCACCTGTTAGTCAACGTCTTAAATGTCACGAGTCCAAGTCGCGGGTCTTCCGAGCACCGACAAACACTGAATGTTCATTATCTCGGAGCTGAAGTTGAGCTCAACATGCTTCCTCTGTGAGCTTATCCAATGTTTTGATACTCCTCGAATCTCAAGCAGGATTGGCAGTTTCTCGGAGCTGGCATTGTTATTGCCGCACACTGACATCAAACTTACATTCTTCGGTTACGCTGTGCACGCAATCGTGCAAAAGCCAAACAAGAAAAGTATCGCTGCGAAGGCGAAACGAAACGAACCAGTGTACATGTATGAGAGCCCCGCATCCATGGGACGGAGCACGTTAGCAATATACCTCGATGGAGACCAGGAGAACTGGGATCCACGTTTCACATCTATCACAAACAACCTCCCCGATGCAATCGTAGCCCTCAATGCCGGATTGCTCAGCTACAAATCATGGGTGTCCGTTATCTTGTTCTGCCACGTAGAGCGGATGCCCTTTGGCGTGACGGAGTACGCTGAGCAATCTGCTGAGGTGCAAAGGGATTCATTCCCGAAGATAATTCGGCATGCACTCCCAAGTTTAGGGCCGCGTATGAGCACGGCTCAACTCGAGGATTTGGTGAGGCCACGGCAATACCCTATTGAATTTAATCCCTTTCAGCGACCCGGTCAACGGCCGATCGGTTCTACACGACTTCCGAACCTTTCTAATGGGTTCACCATCAGGATCATCGGAAGGAATTCTGTGAAGGGAAAGAGAGAGGACAGTCTGGTCCGGGAGCCCTCGTATGTGCACGTTGCAGAGCAGCAAGTGCAGCAGCTGGTCGATAAGACGAAGGGCGTGTCGCTGAATGACCTTGACTAGTTTATCAAAAGCTCGAGTATGGTCGTTTTTCTTCTTCTTCGAAGCCTCCTGCACTTTAGTTCTTGAGCCATTGATAGTCGTGACGACGCACCGTGACTGTGACTCCCGAAACGCGATGTCGTCCTTCAAGCGGAGGACACCGTCTAAGCAAGTCGCTCTACCGCCAGGGACCCGTGCGTGTCCCATATCCACATCCACGGTCCTGACGTCTTCTGGGATCCCGTCTCTCGATGACATCTTAGGAGGAGGCGTGCCCCTTTCGTGTTCGCTTGCTGTCCTCGCGCCTGATTCCCAATCTACTTATGGCGAGTTGGTGCAAAAATACTTTGTTGCTCAAGGCATCGCAAGACGTCAACATGTGTGCATCGTCCACGAAGATGCACTATCTTTTGTGAACGAATGCATGTGGATGCCTACGAACCATCCGATGCCCATAGTGGATGAAGATGATGCAGTCCAGGAAGGAGACAAGATAAAGATTGCATGGCGCTATGAACAGATGAAGAAATTCGAGACATCGGTGACCAACCTGTATGTCCCAGTTCATATATGAGAGTGGACGGAGGATCGGTGACTATCAGTCCCAGACCTGCAGATCATTTTTGTGACACATTTGACCTGACTTGTCGCATCCCTGTGTCTGTGCTAGACGAGGCCTGCGATGGAAAGCGGCTCATACTGCTGAACCCGACTATGAACAACAATCAGGGCTTGTCGATGGATGGACGTATAAAACAGATAAAGCATGTCCTTGCGACTATGCCATCGACTGAAGTTGTTCGCCTATGCATACCAGCATTGGGATCTCCCGAGTGGGGGGATCATTGCCCAGCGGTAAGAGACGCATTTCTGTCCAAGCGCAGCTGTCCTCATGGTACACAGGATATTTTGCGCTTTTTGTATGCCTTGCGCCGTCTGCTGCGTCGGTATCCTCATGCTTGCGCCTGTGTCTCCCTGGCCCCGCACTTTTGTACGGACCTCTGGGCAGGATCTGGATGGGTCCAGAAGGTCGGTTGGGTGACCGATGCGACTATCTCGATGTCAGGCTTCGGCGGTGCGCATAAATTGAGGTTTTTGTTTGTTTCACTGTGTGATGACAGTCCCACAGCTAATCCAACGCTCACAACACTTTTCCCATCCCACCATGGTTTGGTGCAGGTCCATAAATTACCCACACCACATAGTATCATCCCTACGAGCGACAAATGCTCCACCCTTCGGGGTTTGTCGTCGTCCGCAGCAGCAAGCATTGGTACCGGAGAGAACAATCTCGCATTCAAGTGTATGCGGAAGCGGCTCGTCTTTGAGACGATGCATCTTGATTACGAGGGGGGTATCACAGAACGGCGTACCACGCCTTCGTCGACCGCGACCAATTTGGATGCTGGACTGGTTCATGCGCACGTCGCTGACAAAGGGGACACCTCTGCACTCGCTAGCGTTGGAGTGGAGTTTGAAGCGACCTCTGCAGATATCAAGAGCAATTCGTTGGAGGGACGTGTATCATCAAAGAATGCAGAATCTGGCGCGACTGTGAGCATGCCTCAGAAGTCCAAGAAGGCAAAGAAGAAAGTAGCATTTCATGCGGACAAACCTGATCTGTACGACTTTTAACAGGATCATAGAGCGCGATGGGTGGCATGGAAAGCGGGCCCCGTACTTGTGCAGGAGAAGCGGACACGAATGCGGGATGTCGTGTTGTCAGTTGTCAGTGGGTGCCTCGACTGTGCACGATGGCAGTAATGCGTTGATTGTGTGCCTAGTCGGCTGCAGGAAGCTGATATTCTATTTTCCAACACGAGCATATCGGACATGTCAACGATAAGCTGTCACCTTGAGCGTTTCAGAACGGTTTGTCGCGCACAGCTTTGTCTGACAGAGCGAGAAAACCGAGGAGATGAATTGAGTAGATACATAATGGATGGCAACGCGAGGCCTCGAATGCATCAGCGTGTGCTGCCTCGACACAATGCAATATGCACTGCAGCGACTGGCTCGTGCTTGCGGGACCCAGTCTCACCTTTCGGATACCCACTCCAACATGATGATGGCGATGTACGACTCTTTTTACGGGTCAACCAAAAATGCCTTGGGAAAGCAGAGAATTTACATAAAGGACCGGACGAGGAGGAGTACATAATGCCCATGTAAAATTTCGCCCAAGCTGTCTGTGTCTCTTGGCCGCATCGTATCGAATCAAGTCGGGAGGCATGTAAGTCGCAGGACGGTCTCTCGCTCGGCATCTTACTGTAAATGTGTCTTCTCCAGGAATCGCCACCCTCGCGCCCTCCTTCCCTCCGCAAAAAAATCCGCATCCGCCCCAAGCTCCCCGAGGCCTGCCCCATCCTTCCTCAATGTTCACGACAAACCGCTTCCCCCGCCCCCGCTGACCTCCGCTCTTAGATACAGTCTCAGCACCTCTGACATGGACGCCCACCACCAGTCGTTAGTCCGTCCAGCGAGCTGGATAGACACGGATAGTGATCACCCCGGTAAGAAATTACTCTCGGCACTTGTCCGTAATTTGCCGCCATGGTACCCCGTTTCCGTGGTTGCACACTTGTCCACGTCGGATTTGGCTAGACGTCGTAAAGATATATATTTGTTTACCACGGGCCATGTCAATTGATACGATCACAGCTCCCCTCTAGTTCCCTTCCGACCTGTTTTTTCATCCTCGACTGACTCCTTTCCTTTAGACTTTCTCACTACTCATTCTCCTGCACTGCCACCTGCTCCACACTCACGATCTCGTCGACGTGCACCGACCCCAAGTGAACACCCCCTCAATTCTCCAGATCACGCCACGTACAGTTTCAGCCCAATGATAGCAGCCGATCACCTCGTGCTTGATCTGTCTCCCGAGGACACCTCCGCCGCCATACTACCATCACACCTAGCACACTCTTTTTCGCGTTCAGCCCTCCCCGTCTCAGAGAGTGATCCCTCCTTCCTTTCCGATTCTTCCCCTCCTCGATCTTTCGCACGTCCCCCCAAAGTTCCGTCCATAGACCCTTCCCACTTCCCGGATCCATATCCCCACCGCTTGCCGTACAACCGCACTTCAGATAGACTCTCCTCAACTCTCCCATCCCTCTCCTCCGCTGGTTCATCCTCTCCCTCGACACGCTCCTCGGCATATACAAGCTCAGGAAGTGCACTAGCCACGAGTGATCTCGGGCATGTACAAATCGTGTCCGGGGAAGACGAAGAAGTTGGCATTGCGGTGGGAATCACGTCCGATGATGTCGCCAGGGTACTTGCAGGCGAAGGTAACACCTCCTCAGCAGGAAGAACACCAATAGACCAAGCACGCTGGTCTGAATACTCTGCCAGCATCAGATCGAGATCCTCTTCCATCGGGCTCAGCAACACCAACAGTCTACACGAAAGTGGTATACCGCGGCTTCGGGAAAATCCTAGCTTCGATATGGCTTGGCAGACTGTCGACGAAAGGGATGAAGTTGGCTTGGCGAGCGGGGACGAAACCGACGACTTCGGCGACGAGGAGGACCCTAACGAGCGCAAGGGCGAAGAGCGCACGTCCGCGGTTGTCATGGCTGAGGAAGGGCGAGGTCTGATCGTGAAGGGGGATGGGACCCCCATTGTACAGCTTAAAGTTGAACCTGGTACGCTCGTATGGAACAACTGATTCTGCCCGCCTTTGCTGACACTGATATCTACTTCAGGTACCACTCATCTCCTCGTTGGCTCTTCCAGCACCCCCAACTCTATCCCTGCTTTCCTCACGAATACGCTGCCTCAAATTTACCACTCACTTCTGGCGCTAGACATCTCTGCCAACTTCCTCGTTGCTTTACCTCCTGCACTCGCTTCCTGTGGGAATCTTGAAGAGCTAAATGTTGCGTCCAACCCGTTGCGCGTGTTGCCAGTTTTTTTGTCTCATCTGGTGGCTCTGCGAGTACTCATTGCAGACGCCACTGGAATCGGCACATTGCCCGACTCACTCGCTGCGCTCGATCATCTCCACACTCTCAGCATTCGAAGAAACAAAATGCATTCCCTTCCTAGTTGGCTGTGTCTTTTGCCGCTCTTGCAAGATTTGTATCTGGACGGCAACCCATTCCAGGGACCGTGGCAAGCTCTAGTGGGACCGCTTCTCTCCAAAGTCCCTGCCACACCGCTCTATCCACCTTCGACGCCTTCTATTCCTTTACCCTCCGCTTCTATGCCCGACCCATCTGCTGGGTCTGAGACCGATACGGATTCAGGCCCTCGCAGTGCTGACACTGATGCAAGTTTCGCACTACCTCCCGAAGATGACACCATCATGCCGGTGCGAGCGCCTCCTCTCGAGCGGTCTGCCACTTCCCCTGCTATCTTGCCTCCGGTCCCTCCTGTCCCCGATCGTAGCCTTGTGCGGACAAATACTGCGCCGAACCGGTCTTATCAATCAAAGTCACGCCCACGTACGGGGACTACCTTTGACAACCCGACGTCGTCACATCGCTACCCTGACGAATCAGGATCAGGAACTGATCATGAATTACGGAAGATGAAGAGCGCGGGAGAACTGCGCACGAGTTTTGAGCGATACCGCGGGTTAGTGGAGGACCTTACGGTCGCGACGCCTGAGCGGCCATCCATACTATCCTACTCTGGCTCGGCTTCTAGTTCCAACCTGCTCAGCATTGCGGGAGAATCTCCCGAGTCAGATCGACTTGTTATTCCTAAGCGTTACGCGAGTCTCGGTGTCTCAGCTCTTACACCTGCTCATGGTTTTTCTCGGCCCACCCACTCAAAAAGCCTCTTTGATGTCACCTGGGAGGGCGGGGAGACCGACGCTGCAGACTCGACACGTTCCTCCATTGCGTCTCCCCCTACTTCACCGCCTCGTCCCATACAGCTTCAGCAAACTCACGGAACGCCCAGTCCAGCAGATCGACAGGCAACCTCCCGAGGACGCTGGGGATTTTTGAAGAAGATGTCGATGGGGAAGATGAGAGCCGATTCCCCCACGGTCTCTCGCCCAAACACTTCTCATGGTCGTACTCCGCGTCCTGAGATCATTCTTGGCAATATATCAAACCCCTCTCAACTGTCGACGAATGTTTTGCCTCAGATCGATGTCCGGTTCTCAACAAGCGGATCCTTGGGTCATATACCCAATTCCACTCCAACCGTCTCCCTGTCCCCTCCTATAAACGAAGAAGATGTCGCGGTCTCCGCAGATGCACCCCCAGAGTCAACGAATCCGGGTAAATCCCTCGCTCCAACGTCTTCTCCACGAGCTTCCAAGCGCAGGAGTTTTCTTCCGGTGGATGGAAGTGCAGTGGCAAACTTGGTCATTCCTTCTCCAACTCATTTTATCCAGGAAGCCTCAGCTACTGGTAACCTCGAAATGGATGAGCTAGCGGCCGGTTTGCGTCCAAGTTCAGCTGTTGATACGGATGATTTTGTTGCACGCAGGGAAGAAGAGAGAGCAAGAGAAACATATACGCGGGCTTTACGCTCTGTAATGGCATATCTAAAAGATATGAACGATTTGAATCTCTCCCAAGGTACCACTTTGTCAATGTACGGAGGCTCGCCAGAGGACTCGCTCAGTATTTCACGTTCTCGAAGACCTACTATTGTAGAAAGAGCGAACTCGGAAGGTACAATCTCTCGGGCAGCTTCGATATCTGGCCAACTGCGATCACCGGAAGCAATGGCAGGATTGAGGAGTGGGACGACTTCACAGACCATTAGTGTTGCAACTACCGATAGCAGTGGTTCCTCTGAAGAGCGAAAATACAAGGACGATAAGGGGAAACGGGCCCTCGTCATTCGAGAGATCATAGAGTATGTTCAGGTTTGATATTTCTGAAGTAAAGCTAACATCCCGGAAAGGACTGAAAGGACTTATGTCAAAGGATTGCAAGAGCTCGTCGACATATACGTGAAGCCCAGTGCCGCTCCAGTCAACCTCATCAGTGGTGTTGGTTCCGGCAAAGAAACTGTCATCCCCGCATCGGAGCGGAAAGTTGTCTTCAGTGGTATCGAAGCGCTGTTTTCATTCCATAAAGAGAGCTTCCTTCCCGCTCTCGAAACAGCCGCGGCACCTTTGATGAAGCGCCCTCCTGAGGGCGAAGAACTCGATACAGATGGCAAACTCTCGATCGAGGTAACAAAAGGGGTTGCAGCCATTTTCTTGCAGCACGCTGCATTCATGAAAATGTATTCTTCCTACATCAAGTACGTTAATATCTGACATTATTAGATAGGTCTGCTGATTCTCCTCCAGCAACTTTGACAACTCTGTGCAGAGAATCAAATATTGGACGACTGATAGAGCCCCGGCAGGGAACACCAGTCCAGGATCTGCCTTGTCACCGAGCAGCACCGGTCTTTCCAATACCGCCATTTCCCATCCTAGTCCTACGAGTGACTTGATGGCTAACCTTACCTCTGGCCAAAGAAAGCGCATAAAGACATTCATCAAACGATGCCGCGTAAACCCTCGTCACTCCCAACTTAATATGGAGGGTTATTTGCTCTTGCCTGTTCAACGGATACCCCGATATCGATTGCTTGTGAGTTGCACGTGTTGCTGCGCTTCCACTAAACGTCAATGTTTTCGCAGCTTGAAGAGTTGCTCCGAAGTACCCCACCTACTTACTCATTCATGGATGATGCACTCGATAGGGCACTGGCCGAAATATCATTACTGGCGAATAACATGAACGAAGGGAAGCGGGAATCTGAAACTCGACGAAAGCTGGTGCAATGGCAAAGCAGAATTCGAGGGAAGTTCCCCAGTCCCCTGGTTCAACCTCATCGGTAAGCATCGTCGTCGCTGTCGTTTTTCTACTAATAACCCTTGGAAAGACGTCTCATCATGGACGGATCACTGATGTTGACTCGCGTCGTCCGCAAGACCGTTGTATCATTCGAGACTGTCAATGCTCAGGGTGATGTTTCTGCTGTGCAGGTCGACTGTCTCGCCCCTGAATTGACACCTCGACCTCTAACCGGTATTCTCTGTAATGACCTTTTGGTTCTGTGTCGTGATCCGAGCGAGGGTCGAGACCCCATGTCCTCAGTAGACCTCTGGGCAGTCCTTCGTATGCAAACGCTACCTCAGCCAGCTAGTATTGTCCATGGCAACGGTAAGATCCATGTGTGAGAACGGTGATATATCTAATTCTACATTGACTACAGCGTTGCGGATCGTCGATAACAAAGCTATTCTCTATTTTGATGCACCCTCGCCCTCGGAAGCCCTGAATTGGTTTAGAGGTAATAGGAAAGTCCGACTTTGACGATTGCAGCGCTGATCTCAGAGTCTAGCTATCAACCTTCACATCCCTTCATCCAAATCATAGAAAACGAACACTCATTCATGCGGTCTTTCTCGTTTGAGCGCAGCTCTGATTACATCGATTCCACCGGTTGAGCTCCTTGCGCAAGGGCCCGGGTCGGCCTCGTATATATACAATCATTAAGTTCACTTGCATCCTGTTACGCGCCATCTTTCCACTGTATCACCCACATTGTTCCTTCCTTCGTCAGTCAGGTAAAGTAGTAACGGTTTAAAAATGAAATACAAGTATCTTTGCACCACCAAGGTTCAGCCACGTTTGATCAAATAGCAGATTCAAATAAACAGCTCCAGTTACAACGCAGATATAGGGAACAACACTAGTAGGTACGACACTATGGGTATACAACTACCGATAGAATGTCACCAAACGACTCGACAACATTTCCCCCGCACGTTTTACATCTTGACCAACATATGTAAGAGGTTGATGCGGAAGTCGGCAACACTGCAAAACTCACCAGCCATTTCCAAAAGGCCTCCATCTTGGTTTTGGCCGGGATGTCTGGGACTTCATCGGCCTCAATCTGCGCAATGTCGGACACGAAATCCATGTCCTCCGCGCTGACGGGTGGGGAACGGTAGTAGACTCTGGCTCCGATGTATAGGATAGGGAACATGATGAGAGGAAGATAGCTTGTGACGAAGGTTGCGGTGTTCCAGTTGCCTTTGAGGAACACGCTCCAGTCATTAAACTGGAAGAACATCAGAACCATATTTTGAAGCGGAGGATAATATACGAGACATACTAGACAGATGATGAAAGTCGCGATAGCTCCGTACCACGCGGCAAATGGTTGAACGCGAGTATAGTATGGAAGGGTCGTACGATCGATGCCTTGTGCCTTCATGCCGGCATAGAAGCGAATATAGGTTACGCAGATACCGAACCAGGTTATGAGGCCAGCAACGGCTGTCATGTTGGCAAACCAGACGAATACCTGTCCGGCACCGCTGGACACAGCCATGAAGGCGAGTAGAGTAAACGATGCACAGAAGATAACAGAAACATAAGGGAGACCAGACTTGGACGTCTTCGCAAAGATTTTCGGTGCATTGCCAACGACAGCCAAGCCATCTGTTTATTTACGTGGTTGTGTCAGCCACTCTAATCAGGGAGTAGTGTAGGACGCACAGAGAGCGCGCGAGGACGTGTACAGGTCACTAGATGCGGCTGACCATGCTGAAGTCAGCAAACAGGCATTGATGATCTATCCCGCAGTGAACATTTGTGACAATTTAGGTTGCGTTGTTGCTCACCGAAGGCAATGATTTAATTCCAGCGGTTTCAATCGCAATAACGAATGGCGAGGCCGCGGTTCCACTGTTCAGCGTGAGTTGTGTGTTGGTGTAAGGAACGAGTAGACCGATCACGAAAACGCCGAGAATATAGAACAGGAGAATACGAATATACACCCGGCGAATTGCTCTGGGAAGGTTGCGACGTGGGTTCTTCGTCTCGCCGGCAGCAATCTGGGAAACTTTGAGGTAAAAGGAAAGCAGAATAAGCGATCCAACTTACGGCAACAATCTCAGTGCCAATGAAAGAGAAAGCAGCATTGTCGAGGACGGACCACCACCCGAGGAACCGACCCTTTGCGCCAGAGATCCCCTGGAATTGAACAAAAGAACCTGGGTTCTTCCAGTAGCGGAAACCGATACGATCGTGGTTGGGGCCACCTCCGAGGTCAAGGACAACACCAAGTATGATGAGGCCGGTGATTGTGAGCACCTTGATGGAACTAACGGGTGGATTAGTAAGTGGAAACAAAATAAGGACGGATGATCACCCACGCAAAGTAGAACTCGGCCTCCCCATAGGCACCGGCGCCGAACATGTTGATAGTGACGACGACGATGATACACATCATCACCCAGACTGCATTATTGACACTGGGGTGCCAGTAATCTATCAAGAGGGCAGCAGCGGATAACTCGGCTGGAAGAGGTTTTTATGAAGTACCCATAACAAGATGAACAGGACTAGATATTCACCAGGAGCTGGGGATGCAAGTCAGATGGAGAAATTAGGAAAGTAATTGCAAATACCAATGATCGTCCAGTTATACCAATAATTCCAACCCATCGCGAAAGACAGCGCAGGATTCACGAACCGTTCTGAAAGTCTGATATGACCACCCGCAATTGGCAAGTACGCGATCATTTCGCCCAGTGATACCTTTGGGGAGATTGTGAACTAAAGTACTCCGGGAGTGGAAACGACTTGCCATGACTGCGAGGACAATTGTACCCATGGTTACGTAGCCAAGGAGAAGACCAGCCGGTCCACCATTTTTGAGGGAGGTGGCAGTCCCAACGAAGAGGCCAGTGCCGATGACACCACCAATACTGCACGGATGTTGTGATCAGAAGGGAGGATGGAGGAGAGGGGATAGAGACATACCTGATCATGGCTACATGTCGATTCTTGAGTTGTCTGTGGAGCGTTGGTGGTGGAGGAGAGGCAGCGAACTCTTCATCCTGCAAGGAGGCGTCGGAAGAGTCTTTGTATGTGACCCTTGTGTTATTCTTCTCGGACGACATCTTCAGACGCCCAAATGGAGAGGAAGAGAACTTACGGAGATTTGGACCTGGGCCAAGATTAATATATGAAACGCAGGATCGTGGCAGTGTTGGCGGGTGAGGAAAGGGTGGTAAATGAGGTAACAGCGAGTGAAAAAGGGACGCAATTTGGATGCTGTCACGAGGAGGGACGATGCGAATGGAGCTGCTCACAGTTGTTTGACGGGTTCGTATCAGAATCTTGCTGCTGTCCAATCCGACCGTATCGATTGCGACATCGTCTGCCTTGCTGTAGCAGGCCGATATGAAACCCGTGCCTGTGTTGACGCAGCCATATGCCACATCACGCCGCTTAGTTCTGCTACCGACCCGATCATGTCAGTCTTCAGATAGCTCTCAAAAATTTCCGCCTAGGGCTCGATAACGGTCTGTGTTTTCATGCTCGATCGTCCATCGAGAAATACACATGGTACAGTCGAAAGTGATGGAAAAAAGCGATACTGATAAAACAAGGCACACAGTGCAGAAATGTCAAATTGCCCACTGATCCCTATCCTTGGCAGTGAACCCAAGGCATCAATGATCCGACAAGCGTAGAAAGCGTCCTGAGCGATGGGAGCGTAAAGTCAATGAACTCCGGTCGCGCGTTAGGTATCCTTAGTCGTTTGTAACCCCGGGAGTGTACGCCGACACGCAGTCGCGGACCGCCCGTTGAGTCAGAAAATGGAGTACGTCCCCTGGAAGATGCGGGAGCCAGCTGCTCGGAAAAACGAAGTTTCTTGCAGGGTGGATGGGGCGCGGCAACCACCTGGTTGCTCAGGTCAACGACATCAACGACATCAACGACATCCCGTTTCCTTTTCAGGATACCCTTGGGTGCCCTTGAGTATTGTAGCATTGCCTGACGTCTTGACTCTTGTATCCTCCGGTACTCCTCTGGCTTGAGGCTTCTCGGATTCTCGGGGACGTCGATCGAACTGGGGGACGTGGTTGGAGTACTCGGATTGTTTGAAAGCGAGGAGATGTACGTGTTCTTGACATGTCTATGACGAATGTAGTCGCGGCGCATGCAAGTGCCCTCGATATGTTTCGCGGAGAGCGGAAACAGGTCATCTTCGCATCTCTGGGGCGGGCTACTGAGCATAGCGACGTGTCTCGGCTGACGCCTCTTGAGACGACGTGCCGCGTGAGCCCGACACAGCTCAGCGGGGTTCTCGTCCTTGGTGTGAGAACTGCCCGGTCTGGGAGGCGCCGGATACAGTAAGGGTGCATCTTGAATGTTTCCTCCATGATCAACGAGTAGCATCTGGGGGTGGCTATGTCTGGTCGGAGACTCGGGTCTCAGCGTAGACGGGGAGGGACACGTCGAGCATATCTCTTCTAGTTTCCATAGAAATGCCCGGACCTGGTCCGCGACCTGTTCGGGTGTCTGGCCAGGGACGACGACACGCATTGGGCTATCATCCGAGGCCGTAATCCAGTCTTCCTGAAAATCCTGAGCGTTTACTGGAGGATCCAGTTCATATTCTTCCGGGTCCTCTTCATACTGGGGAATTGGTCCCACGCGCTCTCCCTTGGCACGGCGTTTCCATAACTCCGATATTTTTCTGTTCTTCCGGACTCGACGGAGGTAATCGTCGACCTTGTCCCCTTCCCTTTTCCGCGCTCCCATGTAGTCCAGTTTGTACTTGACCTTGCGCATCTCCAATCTAAACTCCTCTGGCTCTGCTCTCTCAATGCCGACAGGAGTGTGTTCCCTAATCGCCCTGCTCATCCCAAAGTCGATGAGCATAACCTTGCCGTCGGCACCGACAAGCATATGCCGTAGCTCAGGATCGCCGTGAAGGACTCCTTGTGAATGGATCTTCTCGAATGCAGCTACCACCCTCTTCTTCAATGCGTGAGGCATGCTCGGAGAGGACTCTATCCAGAACGAGGAGTGGGGCATTTCCATAGTCACGCTCACCGCCTCGGGCATGACATGGACACCGATGATATGGGGAACAACGTCGCCTTGAAGGGACCGGAGGTATTGTTCAGATTTGTACAAGGCAAGCTGCCAAAAGAGGCGGTTGGCCAAGGGTTCGACTCGGTGTAGAGACGACGTACCTCTGAGTAGAAGCCATACCACTCCTTCTGCTTGCTCGTTTTCCACCTGAGTTGCATGTCAGCGTCTGTGGAGTCAAGA
>JBBPLK010000008.1:153562-214344 GCA_038089735.1 Exsudoporus frostii
CAAGTATGATCCAAACTTTCCTCTGCTTCTTGCTGTGAGGATCGGTCAACTGAGTCGTCTAGTGATACTTAACCCTATCTTCAGTGTTCCGACAACGAACTCCAGCAAAAGGCAGCAATTTTTGCAGCTGACTATCTTCGAAACCGTGAGTCGCATCATCTAATACTTGCAGACGACCGACGCGTGCTCTTCAGGACAAGACGCACTTGGACGTTACTCTTCCCAGCCGGACGCTGCTCAGCACAAGTCGTTCTACGACTCGAAGCTTGCGAGTAACGGATTCCTTCTCTCGATTTATCAAGGAGCTGCACCCGACCATGACAAACAGGCGTTCTTCCAGCAGTCCACGTCCCATTGGCGCAATCTGAAGAAATTCATCTCAGAGGAACTTGCGACATTCTTGCCTGATGCAACATTCTTTGGTGGCGATAACCCGAGCGAAGACGACTTCCATCTTGCCGCGTGGCTCGCTCGAATTGCTTTCATCGCCGGGAGTAGAAAAGAGCAGGATGGGGTTAGGGCCCTAGAGAATGGTTTAGGGATTGAACTTCACCCCAAGATTTCTGCATACTGGGATGCATGGAGTTCCAGAAAGAGTTGGCAAGAGGTGAACGCCACAGGCTTACATTAGACGAGGGCGCGCGAGTAATTACCGGGTGTAACAGGGTTTGTGTAAATGCCAAGGGCAGCTACGACTGGACCGTTGTCTGGGGAGACACGTTCAATTGTGTTCTAGACTCCTCCAGCATTTCGATGCGACAATCGTTCAAGCTGGACCGTGCACGTGAGTTCACATTCGACAAAAAAAAAGAAAGCCTGACATCCTTCGGATCTCGTCAGCAGCTCGCCATCCGAGTGTAAACTCGTCCTCGGCGGGTTCCCTGGTTAACGTGCGAGCAAGTTGTATGGCAGAATCGTAATAATGCAAGGAGGTCAATCCTTCATCATCCTTGGGTAAGAGGGGGAGGATGAACCGGAAATGATGTATCATGCGAGAATGAGGCTTCAGAGAAGGGAGGTTGGGTATAACGAGGTGCGCTCGGGCATCTGCATGTCAATCAGAAAGCCGTCTCGCGTTGACAAGTATCAATGCGGACTAATATCAGCGATGGTGTCAAGCAAGCCTCGTCGAAAGCGGGTGCCGCCGTACTCGGTGCCAGGTATACCCCAGCCGGGATGCGTCGTCTCCCGTGGTTGACACTCGTAAGAGATCAAGCAGGAGCGAGCAAATTCTTGAGTGATATACTCGTGGACTGGCTGGATGGAATGTGAAGTGTACGCAACGTGGGCTACGGACATGGACCTGCCTGTGGAAGGTCATTTTTGTTGATTCCACTGTGCGTTTTCGATATCCGCTGCAGTCTCCTCCGGACCGCGATGCGACGCTTCGTGCAAAATGCGACACTTGAAAGAAGCTGTCGAGCGACGTCAGAGATTGGCACCACCGGAGGAAAGCACACTGACCACCAGGGTGTATGTCGCACCTATGGTGACGGTGTCCCAGTTGTTCGTCCAGGAACGAGGTGCAGTTCGAACTGCTTGTTCGAGGAGTGCGACGCAAGAAATGGCGAGAAAGCAAGCTATGATGAGAGTTATCAGAGCATAACAGGCCTCCGATGTCCAGAAGAGCACTCTTGAATATAGGCGGTACATTGGACGCTGAGGTCGAGGACAGCTCCGTTCCAATATGCAGTCAGGGCCACCATATTATATTCTCGTCGCCCATTCGTCCCTTCAGCACAATCCAGCCGGCCAGAGCAATGCGCTCATTCACGCCGACATAGAATATCGTTACGCCGACGATTCCCCTCTGTCGCTACTTCCCCGCTTTCCCGATGAACATGTGCTGGTGTTCAACTATGATCCCAGCGATGCGACTAAGCCGACCATCAGCAGCACCTCCAGTCAACTCGCTTTATCTGGCGTCAAAGTTTTGCCTGCACCAGGGGCCCACGTAGACGAAGACTCCAGCAAGAATGATAACATGTATATTATAGAAGTGGCATCCACTTCGGACGACCAGTACGCCACACCGTCCATGGTGCTCTCGTTCCTCCTTAATTGCTCGACAGGACTTGCAGCGGTGTGGAATCATCTCAAGCCTACTTACAAAATCCTCGGGCCATTCTCGCCCGATTCAAACAAAGGTGTGTGGAGGGATTCACATTCACCCGCCCTGGCTCATCGATACACAGGAACGCTGACCTTCGTCGCATACTGGAGCACCCGGACACTCATGCAGGCTCTTCGAGCCAAATCCCCAGCGTTGCTCCCCTTTCTGACCATGGTCTAGTTGTCCATTCAGTCTAAATATATGTTCTATAGCAGAGCGTAGTCTCGCCAAACGTTCTGGGATACATTACTCCACTTCATCGCCGTCTACTCCCTCTTCCAGCCTTTCGTTGCTGTATCGTTGCTCCACTCACCGGAGATCTTCCGCTCGCCACGGATGCTTTGGACTCCTCTTCGGCAGCCAGTAGGGCCGACAGCCTAGCTTGATATGAGCATATCATATTCCTTCGTGATCATGGCATAGGACATACCCGGACTTGACGTCCCCATTCTGTAAGGAATTCTGAATGTTTGCAATCCTTCCTTGCTGGCTTTTGAGCTCCTCCAATGTTTGTGGGTCCATGTTTTTCTGGCTCAATGCGTGAGCATGGTACATCCACCGGAAAGAGTAGAGTTACCATGAGGTATGGCGTCCCAAGCGTCATCAATCCTGTCAACACCATGATCATCATCATTGGATTTTGGAACATGCCCAACAGGTTGAATGATTCGCGGGCCTTGAAGTAATTGTTCTTGTGTCGAGGGGTTAAAACAATTGGATACCGCAAAGACACAGATGTAGCAGATATCAGCGGCGTTCCGAGCATGTGGGACCTAACATGTGGTGGGCTAGTAGGGTCTAGCACGTCTACGCGAAGCTAACCGTCTGAGGATCAGCGGGAGGGAGGGAAAAACAAAGCCGGCTGGCGTACTTGGTCAAACACGTAGTCGTGTGATATCACCGAGAGAACATACGTTCCTGGGTCCACATCTGGGCTTGCGTGACAAAAAGTCAGTTGCTGCCAGTGACGTCCAGAGGTATGCATACATGGAGAAGTTTCCGTTCTGTGTTACGCGGCCAGAGTATCTGCCTGCATCAAGGATGACTTTAGCAGGACCAAGCGCTCTATGATCTGAGCTCCTTCGAGTCAGCGAGTACGGTGGGTGGGATGGAACCCATGCTCACTAGGACATAAGTCATTCCATTGCACTTGTCCGATGAGGTCAAGGCAAAGGCAGGTGCTAAGTAATGTCAGTCAAACCTAACTTGCTCGAAGACCAGCAAGCTATACTCACCCAAACAGAATCGCTAGTATGCCCAACAACGTCAATTTCATGGTGACGGACGTGCAAATGAGGTTGACGAAGCTCCTGCATCACAAGACCAAACAGCCACCAGCTTCCAGGCACTTTGCAACTCAACACCCGAGTAAATTGCCCATCATGAGGCAAAAGAGGGCGAAAACTTACCGAAAGCTCATGTCACTGTACTGCCTATCATTTGGATTTAGGCAGCCCTACCAAGTTCTGGGTATGTCTCCCTCACGCCGATCTAATCCAAGCTCATATAAGCCTAGTTGACTCCGATATGTGCAGATTGGCTGTGGCGGCCAAGACAGACTTGCAACAGCAAATGAGCATTGTGCTCCAAGGAAACGTCAAACTCAGTACGAAACTTGTCGCCGCTGGTCCCAAACGGCCTGATTAGCCTATCACTCAGTGATCACGCAATGCTGCATTCACGAATTATATCTGCAGGGAAAGTCACAGCAGACGGCGGTTGATCTCGCAAAATCATTCGAACGTAGAAAGTGTAATCACAGAGAAGCCATACCTGGGGAAGAGTGCATTGCAAGCGTAATCGGTAAGCCTCTCTTATTTTCGGTGGATGCATGTAGTCTTGACGCTTCTGTAGGTAACTCTAACAAGCACCGCTATGTCATAGCGACCCAGTCGAAAACGCTCCGGATCAAACTCCGGTCAATACCTGCAGTGCCCATCGTCCACATCAATCGTGCAGTGATGATTTTAGAACCCCCGAGCAATGTGACGTTGAAAGCCAAACAACAGGCATGTTTTCCACTGATACCAGGTCATGCGACTACTAATGCTCGGGGTCTAGAATGAAGAAAAGGCATTTCATCCCAGCGCTGCCGAGCTGGCTACCATCAGAGCTGATGCCCCGGCTGAACCTCCCCGCAGAAGGAAGGGTCCAAAGGGTCCAAACCCTCTGAGCATGAAGAAAAAGGCGGCACCTCGTACAAGACAACCTATCCCTGTCCCCCATATTAGCGTTAAGGTTCTGAATGCAGATGCGGTTACGGGACAAAAAAGGAAGAGTACTGAGGTCGATGAGGATGGAATAGTGCCTGGAGCGCGAAAGCGTAAGAGACGTAGAAAACATGCGAGTAATGGCGAAGCTCTCGATAAAGAGCGACTCTCAAACTTATCCTTACCCACTTAATCTCGTACCGAGATAGCGTAGTCGTAATCCATCCAAATACAACGGGTGTCACATCAAACATGACATCCATACTGAAACCGCATACTGCGCCCCATGATACAGCTAATACACTAAACGGAACAATTTCACAAACTACTCAGCATCCACCACGCAGACGAAGGACTGCAAGGGACATCGTTATTTCCAGCGTTTCAAAAAATCCAGAGAGGTGTCTTACCAAGGTGCAACGTGCTCTCCTTCTGGATGTTGTAGTCGGAGAGGGTACGTCCATCCTCGAGTTGTTTACCGGCGAAGATGAGGCGTTGTTGGTCTGGGGGAATACCTTCCTTGTCCTGGATCTTCGCCTTCACGTTGTCAATCGTGTCGGATGACTCCACTTCCAACGTGATAGTCTTGCCCGTGAGAGTCTTGACAAAGATTTGCATACCACCGCGGAGACGAAGGACGAGATGAAGCGTCGACTCCTTCTGGATGTTGTAATCGGAAAGAGTACGACCATCCTCCAATTGCTTGCCAGCAAAGATAAGACGCTGCTGGTCAGGAGGGATACCCTCCTTGTCCTGGATCTTGGCTTTCACGTTATCAATGGTATCGGATGACTCCACTTCCAGTGTAATCGTCTTGCCAGTGAGCGTCTTGACAAAAATCTGCATGCCACCACGGAGACGAAGGACTGCAGAAAATTAGAACAGACGAGACAATACAGACGGTTGACATACCGAGGTGAAGCGTGGACTCCTTCTGGATGTTGTAGTCGGACAGAGTACGACCATCTTCCAGTTGCTTCCCAGCAAAAATAAGACGTTGCTGGTCAGGAGGAATGCCCTCCTTATCCTGGATCTTGGCCTTGACGTTGTCGATGGTGTCCGAGGATTCAACCTCCAAGGTGATCGTCTTGCCCGTCAGGGTCTTTACGAAGATTTGCATGCCGCCACGGAGACGGAGCACGAGGTGGAGGGTGGACTCCTTCTGAATGTTATAGTCAGAAAGGGTGCGGCCGTCCTCGAGCTGCTTCCCAGCGAAGATCAGGCGTTGCTGGTCAGGAGGGATGCTGTGGGACGTGAGACGGGAAGTAAAAATACGAACGTCATGGGACTTACCCCTCCTTGTCCTGAATCTTGGCCTTGACGTTATCGATGGTATCGGAGGACTCCACCTCAAGGGTGATGGTCTTTCCGGTCAGGGTTTTAACAAAGATCTGCATTATGCACAGAGATGAGCGAGTAGGATGGGTGACGACTGTGGTGGTTGTATGCAAAGATGTTATCTGAGGAGGATGTTTATATAATGGTTCGGAGTTTGAATCTGAGTCATGCGGACGAAACGTCTGGTACATTCGTACTGCTTCCATCGAATGTTTTATCTTCACATGTACAATCATCTATGATACTAGTTTATCTGCGCCCACAAGCAAGGGGCCATTTTGTTGCTTAGTGTTTATAACGTTTAACTACGAAACCGAAATCACTCAAGTGAGTCGGGGACAGGTGCAAGCGCCGCTACGATTCGTGTAAATACAGCGTCAGTCGTACCACAGCCTTATCGTCAAGTCCTTCTCCATCGAGGCGGAGGCGATGATCGCCTTTCCGGGGTGGGTCTGTTCCGCAGCCATCAGCACGCGCTCGCAACACATCAAAACACCCACAGCCACCGCCAGCACCGCGTCTGATCACATGATATCAGCACCCCCGCAGTCCAAGATCAAACCACTCACCCCTATGCCCTTCCAGCACCTGCACCACCTCACGGCTCTGCAAATCCCAGATGTAGACCTTGGCATCCTCGCTGCCGCTCACAACATAGTGCCCGCCGATGGTGACGAAACACGTCAGGAGACAGTATGTACGGTTCGCGTGCCCCGTGTATGTCTTTACACAGCGTGAATTCTGGTAGTTCCAAAGTCGGACCGTCGAATCCTGTGTAGCTGCCAGTATGAATTTCGAGTTCGGCGAGAACTTCACGTGAGAGCTGCAGCAAGCATCAGGGACCGATAGTCTGGCAATGGACTACACCTACCATATTGGATTATCGTCGTCCACCAATGTCTTCAGGCATTGTCCCGACTCCGAGTCCCATATCCGGCTAAGACGGCATCACAATTTCTGTCCGCCTTATACCCAGGCTGCGATACTCACATTAGCCCATCCATGGCACATGACACTATCAGAGTGCCATCGTGATTGAAGCCAACAGCAGTCACAGGGTCGGAATGTGCAGGCAAGACCTTCAAGGACCTCCCTAGTACCCATTAAACACGCCGATCCCTCTTTCAGCAGAAGGATACCGACCTCTTGCCACGTCCCAGACGCGTACCGTTTCGTCGTATCCTCCGGAGACCAAAAGATTTGATCTCGGGTTAAAGTTCACACAGAAAACGAAGTTGGTATGACCTTGGAGTGTTTTAGCAAGATCTCCCTGACGCATCAGAATGAGCACCCGACCAAACCAGAACACCGCGGGCCCATACCTGTTCCATGTTCCATAGAATGATCGATTTGTCGTCCGACGCAGATGCAAGGAAATCTCCATCAGACGACCATGCAACGTCGTTGATGCCCTCGTGATGCCCTTCATATGTTTTAAGAATTTCGCCAGTATATGGGTCCCATATCTTGACTAGCTTGTCGGCGGCTTCCTTCGATAGAAAATACCGTCAGACAATTCAACTTGGACGGACGCGGTAAATGCACCAGATGACGCGAGCAACCTTCCATCTGGACTAAACTTCAGGGAAGATATCGACATCGTGTGTCCGCTTAGAATAAACTTTGCACGATAATTTGGTTTCGATCGCAAGACCGCTTGTTCTTCGGCGACAGCTGCTCCGGATGCGACTGCTGATGAAGAGTGTCCATTTTCTGGAAGGTTATCTACGGACATGGCATCGGATTGCTTGTGCGACTCGATGCTGCCCTCGCACGTCGGGCTAGCTGACAGTGGTGCCCGAGCTTTGTCGTCCACATTCATAGTCTCTCTGTATAAATAAGTAAGAATGTTGGGGTGGTCAGAGCATGCAGGATCTTTGCTCCAGCTAGACTGACGCTTTGAACAGCGGATGAGACTATGACTTTATGCTCGCGCAATTTTTGAAAAGAGGCGTCTGAGTGTGAGCGGTTTTGGGGTCACGCCGCCCTCATTCGCTGATCTGGCGCGTCCAACTTTGACTACGTGAAAAAACTCGAAGCAAATGGCTTCAGCAACAGCGGAATGGCTAACACCTTCCACACGGACAGAGCTGATCGAAAACCTTGTATCAGGTGTCGGTACGTCGTTTCACCCAAGTCCTTGGAATCTGAGAGAACCCGGTCGATTTTAGATCGATATAACCCATCCAATGTCGGAATCTTGGAGGACTACCTCTACCATCAAATCAGGAGCGAGGAGTACGATTGCCTTGCCAACCTCGCCATCCTGAAACTGTATGTTTCATTCAATGGAATACCTCCTCGGGGCTAACTATTTCGTAGGTACCAATTTAACCCTGACCTATATAACCCAGATGTGGCCGTCAACATTCTTCTCAAAGCCCTGACTGCTGAGCCTTTTCCGGATTTCAACCTTTGCATATCCCTCTTGGATGACAGACTGCCCAACGCCAACACTGATGAACCCGATCCTCTCCCGACTCTTCTCCCAATACTCACCAATATTTACGATCTCCTCCATCAGTGTCGCTTCCCAGCATTCTGGACTTTCTACAGGTCTGAAGAACTCGAATCCTTGAGAGAAAATTACACGATCGAATGCATAGGCTTTGAGGATGCTATTCGAGAGGTCGCTGCACGTGCCGTCAAGGCTACTTTCACGCGCATTGGATTGGAGAGACTTGGGTCATATGTTGATCTAGCAGAGCCCGAGCTCGAAGGCTGGGTCTCGAAGCAGGGATGGACCATCGATGGACAAGTTGTATCGATCCCCCCCAATCCGGATAACCAGATAGAATCCGTTGTCATCCGCGAGAATGTAAAGTTACCCCGTGAGTGGCTTTCCGTCGCCTCAAACGCACCATCTTAGCAGTCCTGTAGAATTGTCAAAAATTATCACGCACTCTGTGCAAGCAAAATAGTCGTACTATGCATTTGGTTGCATGTGATCGTGCTAGTTAGCCTCTATGTCAATGTGTCGAATTCTAAGTATTGTCTCATTAACATCTACTTCTGAGTCCATCCTTCGTCTTCAATTGCAATCATGTCAGAACCATGATCCTCACGTGGTCCAAAACGCAGAGAATGTCCCCCACACCGCCATCAAGGTGGAAACGCACAACAGAACTGCATCGTAGCACCGACACCGCCCGGTCATCGCAATTTTCGCGGAAATCGGACCAATGACGCAAATGACAAAAGCAGAAAAGGAACCAAGGAACGCCATCAGGGAACTAAACTGCGGAATAAGGATTGAAACTAGGATCGACATGACCGGGACCATAATACGCTCAAGCGCCACGAGAATTTGCTTTGTCAAGTTCTGTGGTGAAGAAGTGGTTTCCAAGCCCAACATGCTTTCTAAGATGATGTTCAACTACGTTAAATGATCAGCAAGTTACACAACAGGCAGTATCAAAGTAGCACTTACTGGCCTGGTGCTCAAAGCAAACTTCGATCTAATGACAAACATTCAGGCGACGAGAATTATGAAATGCAATGGACCAATTCTCACAAAGGAGTAACGACAAGCAACCACATCACTATTTGGTTTAACGTTGAATTATATCCAGGTGTGGCGAGTAAATCCATGCTTATCTGCGATACTTGGGTGAGGTAGTGTATAATGGGTTCGAAACATACAATCGCACCTCATCGCTCACTGAATTGCCAAACATAAGGTATCCTGCGTACCCGATAATGGCATAAATCAACGTTGCGACCAACTTTGAAGCGATTTAGCTGGCATTTTGCCGCACGAGATTTAGTTGACTTACAAATGCTCGATTGGCCATACGATCAAATTGCGAGGGGTCTGTCATGTCACGAGCTAGCGAGGGTATAACAACATGGCCCGAGAACTGGCTAAAACTTTAATCTGCACAGAACAAATAACACGGGCTACTCACCCCGGCCATGAACAAACCAAATGCTACCCCAACCTCTCCAAGAGTCCCTGGAAAGATGGATGTGTGCGCTGGACTCCAAAGGCTACCCGGAGAATCTGGCTTCGAAAACCCATCTGTGAATATCACTGCGATGATGAGCAATGTCGAACTAATTCCCAGTAGTGATGTAAACGAAAGTACAGATAAGGGCATGAAAACCGTTGGGGCTAAACTGTGCGGTTGAGATGTAAACATCAGAATCCCAGCAAGTAAGAGAAACGGCATTACATGAAAAGACAAAAGATCTTATAGGTATTGGCGGAGTAATTGGGCCAGACTGCCTGCAGGGAATCAGCCGTTAGTGTGACGAGGACGACACTGAAAGAATCTGATTAGTCAAACCTATTCCGGGAAAGATATATGCATATATACCTGAGAGAAAAAAGCTCGAGACAGAACAAAATGTTTGTCAATAGGAATGACTTGGGACCAAATGCTTTTCGACCAATGTCAGCATATGAACGCAAGCGGGGATCATCCAGAATCTCGTGCGCGAGCAATTTTGCGCTGATTTTCAGGATTAGATCAATGTATCAAACACCAAGAACGACTCACGTGTAACAGGTGATGAGGCCAAAAAAGGTGATAAGGATCGTGCCCCACAACCATCCTGCATATGCGAATGCCAGCGGCTCGGAGAGCATGCCTATTCCCAGAAGAACTGCGATGCAATTAAAAAGCTAAAGACCACCATTCAACATCTCTTGAAGAGTGGTTCTTCGCCAGGCTCACCGTCTGACCGTAGGTACTCTTCCCTTTGTAATGATGCTCGACAATCGTGGTAGGAAGGACAGAAATTGAATCCTGCAGTACAGTATTGGGACCATCGGGATGAGTCAAAGACTTGTAATTCAAATTCATGCGACTGGCAGATGCTGGAGCAGGGTTACGTGAGGGCACCGTGAATGAAGCGGCTTTCCTCAGCAAAGGGGTAGTTTCGCCACCCCTGTAGGCTCCAATGGAGTGGCGAGAACTGAGAGATTCTCTCATGCTGACCCTTGGAAGTGCCACCTCGGAAACTTGGAGTGATGCGGAGTTCTGTCCTGGGACTCGCAAGCACCGAGAATGTCTTTCCGCACACGAATCGTCAACAGAGTCCAAGGGGTCCGGTGGCACCGAGAGGGGAGGTTCATCGCTGGCCGAGTCGGATGCCTGGACATTTGAGCTGGGATAGTACTGGGAGCGATAATCTGCGGAGGGGATGAGAGGCAAACGATTGCTAGGAGGATGCTTACAGGAAGCGAATGCATCCCGAACGCTGTGCACGCTGGAGACAGAGCCGTAAGTGAAAGAGTCTGGAAGTGAAGACATCCTGGGGGGCAGAGAGCAAAAGAGGAGGCAGCATCTCCTGGCAATATATAATCTGAAATATAATAATGCAAGCTCCGGAATATAAACACAAGGTAGATGATGTCAAGGGCGGCCAATCGGATCACACGGTTAAACAGTCACAGTGTCAGTGTCACATCTACATACATGTCGTTAAATAGTTATGTTTGCTGCTCTAAGAGTATGCTGTGTATGCAACGAATCGCTTGCCCCGTTTACGAAGAGTTCACCGCTCGACGGTTCGTCCACATCATGTACGACTCTCTCAATATATCGTGTCCGACACTACTCTTTACTCTTGTCGAGCGGCGCGCCTCCGGGAGCTTAGCACTCACGTTCAGGTCCTAGAGCGAACTCAGTCAGCTGTCTATCTCGCCACGCGCGAGAAAACGAACCGAGAGACGTTTACGGATCCCAGGTGCGATGTGATTCCACCATTTCGTGAACGCGTTCTTGAGTGCGAGTTCTCGGACGCCTTTCGGGTTTAGCCACGCCACAAACTCGTCGACCTGATGTGATCTGATCAGTTACACTCTCATCTCCCGACAAGGATTTCCCCACCTCCTCGGACTCCGTGTATACTGCCCACTCTCCAGGAGCTAACAGTCCCTCCCCTTCTTCCTCCTGTCTTCTGGCATCAACGTCATTTTCCTCTCTTCTTGACATCAATTCCAGTTCCATTTCAGTGGGTCCTTGAAGAAATATACGACCAGCACCGTACTGGACGACGCCTCCGCTACCCAACAGAGACATGGAACCCATGCCGTCAAACCACCAAACTCGGTTGTGGAACCGATCTTTACCCAGCGGCTTAACTCTGATAGCTCCAAGCAGCTTCCGGAACTCTCGCTCGATGCTCTCAAGTCGACGTTCAAGTTTGTTGACTTCTTCGTCAAGACGACGGTGTTCTGCTTGTGCTTGTTTTTCTGCGGCAACTTTCGCGCGAGCGATTTCCCTTTGTTTCGCGTGTGCCTGAGCATGGGCTCTCTGGCGGAGGTCTTTTTGGCGGGGCGTGATTTTCTGACGACCACTGGTCGCTGAAGTAGTCTCCGAACCTTCCTCCGACGGTGCATCTGATAGGTCGCTGGAGTCATGCGTAGCAACTTCTTCCTCTGTCCCGACAGGAGTTGGTTCTTTCTTCGGCCCCGCGTCGCCCACAAGAGTGTTCATCTCCTCGGTACTGTCAATAAACATCACTTTTTTTGTGCACTAATGTCTCCTTGTCGTACTTACTACTGCTTTTTCAGTCGGTTGATTTCAATCTTTTCTTTCCGTAACGCAGTCAGAGACTCCTCGCATGTTTCCATATGGGTATGGATTGCCTTGCTCGACACGGAGATGTTGCACAGAAAGGCCAAGATAGCAATGCGATCAGGAGGTGGAAGGGCGTGATAGCGCTCCCCGGGTGATGATGTTAACGAAAACGAGACAGGGGTGGAAACCCGTGAGCTGGATGAACAGGACGACGATTCCACATTCGGTTCAGGTGCGAAGAGCAGCCTCGTCAGTACCTCTCGTAGGTGGGGGAAAGTTTCCAATGTGGCGTGCTGGAGAAGTCTTTTAACGACCAAAAATACGAGACGTTGTACCACCTACGTCTTTCAGACATCCAATCAAGGCATCTTCCCAGCCAGCTCTTGCATCTTGAGTGCGAAGCGGGACGCGTTCCCAATTGTTCCCTACATCAGCCATCGCAGCCGCCAATTGATCGATTGTAATGCCCAAAATTCTGTGCTCTTCCTCCAGAGTATCCTTCACATGTAACAAGGAAAGTACGGCACTATGGCGATTAAATGGCACAGTGCGCAAATTATAAATGAGCGTGGCGTGTATCTCGCAGAGCAAAGGGCATGGAGGTTCTATGACGGAATGCCGAAGTGCATGTTCAAAGTCATCCATCGTAAAAGGGGAAATGTGCAAAGGCTGACTGCGATGCGGCGTCAAAGCGGGAGTTTTGCTAGAACCTAACGCCAACTCACCCATACACAACCAAGAAATTCCAGGCCATGAGAAATGACTCGAAAGTAGCCTGATCTTCGCCGAAGGGCAAGTGCGCTCGACTAGGAATCGGTTTCTTGACTTTGATACCAGTTTTTTTCTCCTTATCAGAGATGCGAACATCCAGATCCTCAGTCGGGTAGCGAATAGGCTTCTTCTTCTTTCTTTCCGCCGCAAGCCGCTCGGCCTCCTCTTTGGCTTTCTGCTGCCTTTCTACCTTCTCACGCGCTTCCCGCTCTCGCTTTTCTGCTGCAGCAGCAAGGACTTTCACTAAGGCCGACTGAGGATATACAGTGAGAAGTATGACATCAACTCACCCCTCTCTTCTTGAGCTGCCGTCAGCTTTTTTTGTTTCTTTGTTGGAGGTCCTTCCTTATCCTCCCAGATCTTTTTCCGCTTGTCAATCTCACCTTTCTTGATGTTCTCGACGCCTCTCCGGGTTTCCTCTGGCATAATAGAATCCACGCCATAGTGCCTGGCAATCGCCTCCTTCACGGTCCAAGGCGAAGCCACGGCTGCATCACGGTCAACACAATCACGGATAAACCTGCGGAGAATTGACTTTGAGAAAGCCAGGCGGTCACGACTAATAGAAAAGAAACAGCAACGTTAGATCAGATGCTTCCAATGCCATGACATTGACGTGCCTCATCGTGTTACACCGAACATCAACCAATCTACCATTCCACTGTCCCTTGTCCTTTTGGGCAGCTTTTCCTTTTTCATGACTTTTGTCGTGGGACTCCTCCAGGATTTGAACTTGGTAAATGTACTGGAACGGATCATCCTTGGCGTATGCTTCTTTAGCGGGTATCTTTAGGTCACCTCCGATCTTGTGTATGTGCACGTCGTTGATGGTGTCCACCGGGGGGGTCTGCACCGGAGAAGTGGACGAAGAAGCTTGATTTGGCGGCAAAGCCTCAGCGACCTCGGTGAATGGCTTTGGTGGATGGATTCGAAGAACTTTGGCGTAGAACCTAAAGGGTATGAGATGATTGGATGTTAATCAAAGCATGGGCTTACTTGTCCCCCTGCACATCGACAAAAACCTCTGATGAGATGAACGAAGGTGATCAGGACTGATGAAACTGTACAAGAAGAAGACCTACTTTCGTCCGCAAAGTATCGGTCCTTGAATCGTTCAAAAACAGCCTCCACTAAGTGGTCCAAACGGCCCACAACCTCTATGTTCGTATCCGGAACATGTCAGTTTCAATGGCGAGGAGGTAGGCAAAAGGGGTACATACGCCATTGAACTGCCTTGAGAACAGCAGATTTCAGTGGTTCAGGGAACCTGGAGTGCATCGTCTGGGCCTCTTGCTGTTCGCTCTCGAGCGCCTGGAAGTAGTCAAGGCCGCTCTTGCCTGTGACCTCGCACTGGAACTGTTTCAGTCTGTAGAAGGACATTCTCGCCGCATATGCCCTGAAGACGGGAAGGAGGGTCAGTCAGGGAAGGGACGAGGGGGGTAGTGGGTTGCACGGACTCGTAGGTTTCAAAAATCTCTCCGGTTTGATGGAGATAATAAACCTCCTTGTCGGGGTTCGACTGTGCGGCTTCGAGGAGGGCTTGTGAAGGTTCTGTGAGCACTACACGTTTGCGCCGGCATGTTGGCATTGTAGGATGAGAAGAGAAAAAAAGAAAGTGGGAGAATGCGGGAAAGAGAGGGAATGGCCGCGAGTGGCTATTAGGGAGGAAACGTTGGCATGTAGCCGCTACGGCGGTCCCTGAGCATTTTTGCAACCTGCCTCTGCACAAGGAACCGAAACCTCCTATGCAAACCACTTTTTACTGTCCCCTCGGCCTCCATTATCACTCAGATCAACAACACTCGTCTATTCCAATTTGCCAGACGCCCTAGCTTCATCCCGCCTCGCACCGTTCTCGTCCTCGACCGGGAACATGGTCATCCGCCCATCATGCGACGCGAATCCAGCGCAAACACTCGGCGACCGCCAAGTATGATATTCTCCACACCGACCACCGCAAGGCACGGACGAGACAGCCTCACGAGCTACGCACAAAAGTCACCACTCACGTCCTCCGTGTCCCCAACCTCCTGGGTCACCTCCCTTTTCTAGCCATGGCCCGCATGTGGGTCTGTGCCTTTTGATCACTTCCCCGTCTTGCATGTGTTGGTACCATAGACACCCCAGTATTAGACGCGTGTCCTATCGCAGCGACTAAGACCCATCCGAGGGACCGCTTGCGTTGGTACTCTCGAGGAAACAGATACCCTTTCCCACGTGATGAATCAGAGTGATCACGTGGGCAGAGGCGCTCAAATAGAATAAATCTGGAAAAATGCCATTAAGTACCCGTCTTCTAACCAAACATTTAGCGTAAAGGAGGGAAAGATGAACGAATGACAGTAGATACAATGCATTGCAGATCAAGTCGTGGTTTACAACGTGCAGGGATGAAGAGAAGACGATGGACGAAAGAAAAAAGAAAAGAAAGAGAAGCAGAAATCCAGTGAGCCACAACATTAATTAAGATTCACGCGTACTCTGCCATTGTCTGGTGGTTTCGACGAGGATTCAGAAACACCGAGACGAGTGAGTTTGTTCCGAAAGCGCCCTTGGCGTACCAACTCTTTGCCCTGACTCGTCCCGTTTGTCGGAAGTTCATGAGATCGAGTGTGCGTGAGGCGCGTATCATTCACCAAGTCTTCTGCACCTTTATTTGGCCGGGAGAGCGATAGAAGACGGCGTAGACCCGACCCACCACCGCGCACTCTCGCACTCTTGCCATCTTTGGCGTCAATAACGACGATGGCTTTGGCCGTCGGGGACATAGGTGCCTTCTCATTTATATGCGATACCTTGCGAGCACGATCCTGGTTCAGTATGGTGGGGCTCGCAAGGGGGGTGGATGAGTGTCCATTAGCGTGATCTTTGCCTTCCACGTTGACTAGGACCCAACCATTGCCACTGCCACTTCGACTTCCTGTTTTCGTTGGCGAGGCCGGTGCACTAGAGCTGCCCCTTGACTTGCCAGCGCTATCTCCCGAGGGAATGGGTATGGGCGGGGGTGGAGATCGAGGTGCTATCATCCCTATCATTCCAGCCTCACTCTTGCGCACAGCCCCATCACGCACAAGTTCAGGTGAAGCAACCCGTACATCGACATCGTGCAGAGACCTGTCAGGATGCCTGCCGTGTTCAGGGCGAACAGTATCCTCGTCCGTTTTCGAAGAATCATTGGCTCCGGATGCTTCCTCCTCCGGGGTCGCCGACCATCTCCCAGGCAGCATTGGGGTGCGCAACATGGGGTGAGACCTGGGTTCCTCGGTAAACAACTCTTGCTCCTCCTCAATATTCTCGATGCCCTCTGGCTTACCCAATCCTGTCCATCTGATGGGAACATCGCAAGACCGTGTAGTGTCAACAGAGTTAGAAGAAAATGCCGAATCTCGTATGCGGAACATTCCCGGGCTGAGAAGCGTCGGGTTCTCTCCTAATGCAAAGTCTTGTGCCCGAGGTATACCCATCAGGGACCCGCTTGGTGGCGGTGAAGGTGTATGGGGGTCGCGTGTATGTGAAGTAAGCAACGGTGGGGTTTTTGAACGCGTTGATACCGGCCGCATGGCGCTGACTCGACAGTGTGGAGATGGTGATCTCGACCTATTGTTTGTGTGTCGTTCTGGAGGGGAGTGAACGGTTTCTCTGTCATCACATGCAACCTCCGGCAGCTCTCCAGAGTTCGGGGGATAGGAGAGTTTAGAGATAAATTTGTTTCGATTGAGTGTCCCGACCCCAGTCATATTCTCACAACTACTCGGCACCGCACTAGGCAAGGAGGTACGGTAACGATCATGTTCGTCATCGTCGTGCGCATCAATGTCCACAGAGACAGGTACTTGAGCTCTCGGAGCGGGTTTACGCATGCCCATACCAGGGACTGCGTGTGGAGATGGAAGTGGTGACGGAGCGGGTAACGATGTTGGAAAGCCATTGGTCTCGGTGGTTGCTCGCATGTGGTGGGGGGTAGATGGGACGTGTGGAGGAGGCAGTAAATGCTGAGGGGCTGTTGCTACCCGTCTGTGCAACGACGTTGGGATAACACTCGCGTCAGAGTTGTGCCCGAGTTCGGGTGTAGAGGCCCTGATAGATCGCCGGACATCCAGCATAGACCCAGACTGGCTAGTCGGTGACTCTGGCCAATATTGATCGTATACGTCCGAGGATCCAGGTCCAATGAAAACCCACAGATCTTTTACTCGCGAACGACCGCAGATGGAAAGAGACGCAACCATTGTGCATGCGTGACCATCAAGAGAAGTTAGAAGAGAAAGTATTTGATGGAGGGAATCTGTTGCAAACGTATCCTCGTTGAACCCTGAGAGAACTGAGTTGGTAGCAGGCACATGACAGATATATTGTATACACACAACTGTATCCCTTGAGCTTGAACTCATATGCTGCATCCCCGACCTTCTTCTCTGACACAACCCCTCTTGGCCAAGAGCCACGAACTGCCTGTAGAATGGCCGGAGTAAAGTTCAAAGGAGGGTATATGACACGCATGATGGTGCTGGAGATGAAAGATATTGCAAAGGGGGCCTTCTTCTCAAGCTTACCACCAGTGCCGTGAGACAGGTTGCTCCCAGAGCCAGCAGGGATTGGGGAATGGGGTGGAATTGGTAATGATGGAGTAGATAACCGAGAGAAAGAGATTGCCAAACGATCATCGCGTTCGCGACCGTAGTCGATGGTAGAGAGAATGGTATAACTATGCCTATAAATAACGGCAAGGATGTCGACGAGGATGCGCTCCGTACGTGCGCTCTTTGGGGACGCCCAAGGTTTACCGTGGAGTTGAAACTCGCACAGCTTTTGGGTCGTGTCCTCGCGGCAAGCGGCGTTGAGGTAGAAATGGTCAAAGAGACGGCGTAGATCTGCGATGACCTCGAGCGAGAAGGAGTAAAGCCTGATGAAGCTCGAACCGGAAATAGCTAGTAGGGAGAAATCTGAGGTCGTGCGCTGGTCGCGGATGAATTCTTTCCTAGGAATGAAACCAGAATCCGTCAAGGTAGAGATTGGCTGCATGTGGGCGATGGTCGGCCAGGATGAGGTGTGAACAGTAAGGGCGAGACGACCAGGACGTATATGCCTACCAGAGCTTGAGCGGGATGGGAAACGTCAGGTAAACGGGTGGCCAAGGCTGCTGAATCGAAAGCGGAAAGAGGCGAGGATGAAACTTACGAGAAAACGTGCAAGACACGCCAGTCGGTGTGTAAAGGCGAGTTTGTAAAGTTAAAGAGCTGGTCAGCGACCAGGTGGTGTTATGGCAAGATGGGTCCTGGGTCCGTCGCACCAGAGCTGCGGGTGCGCGGTCAGTTGGCTTCAGGGTGACATCTCGTCCTCGTGTCGGTGGCGGTGTGACGTCCATGTCCAGCCGGATCAGTTCAGTTTGTGATGCTCCACGACCAACCCGGTCCGGAGTGGCCCGCTCACTGCCCACCTGATATCTCTCCCTCCCTCCTCCTCCTCCTCCATTCACCAACGACATGGAAAACTTGTCAAAGTTGAACGTCTTAATGTGTAGGCATCAAGTGACGAACCATCTCATTTTCAGTCTGACGTCTCTGAATCGTCTTCTTTCCAAGGTGGCACGGTACGTCGGTACTCTTGCCAACACATTGGCAATCAATCATCAATGATGCAACGCAGGGAGAGTATACCACAGGATGGACAGGTCAAGCAGCCTCGAAATCCGACAAGAAGGTGAGCTGGCCCTCTGCCATAATGCCGTTTCGTGATCCATTGACCAGCGCATTCCCAGATCGGCGTTAGTTTAGCCATCCTGTAGCTTCTTCCTTTTTCATGACGCATTTTAGGTGGTTGGTCTGACGATGTTCGATCTTCGGAGACTTGGCAAGGTGCGCAACGGTCGATTGATCTGCATGTCAATGTGGCCTCACCTAACCGCGCTAGGTCGATAAACTTGGAATGGTTGGCGTCAACGGGTCCAAGTTTCCTCTGATCCAGCGGCATCTACAGGAGAACATAGGCAATGTCTACAAAGACATGGACACCTCGTAAGGGTAGACCTTGAACCCCGCTGCGACCTAGTCCCTGACATCGTCCAATGTTGTAGATTCGATGAATTCCCAAAAGAAGGAATACTCGACCCAGAAGCGTGTCAGTAGTCCAGTCATGATCATGTTGTGCAACCACTGAATCCCTCTTCCAGATAAACAGGCGATCGATGGAATGTCTCCTGGCGATGCTGTGGTCATCTTTACCCCAGATAGTTAGCTTTCGTTCGAGCTATGGAGAGATTCCGATCATGACGCTTTTAATCCCCTAGGTACCCATCATCCCATCAGTCTATACGCAATCGAACGTGGTATTCATGTCCTTGTCACCAAACCGGCAACTCAGCTTCTTTCTCACCACAACGAGCTCATCGAAGCCGCTCGGAAGCACAATGTTGTGTGCTTCGTCGAGCACCACAAACGGTTCGACCCCGTTTACAGTGATGCCAAAGCAAGAGCACAGGCGCTTGGAGAATTCAACTTTTTCAGCGCATGGATGAGCCAACCAAAGAGTCAGCTGGAGACATTCAAGGCATGGGCTGGTAAAGACTCGGATATCAGGTGAACGGACATGAAATTACTGATGTCATTCCTCATCTAATCTCTTTCTAGCTACTATCTTTCTTCGCACCATATCGACATTTGCTGTTGGATCTTGCAGGACAGAGCCGTACCGACTCGCGTCGTTGCGAGTGCTGCCACCGGAATAGCTACAGGGGAACCCTACAACTGTGTACCACAGACAGAAGACACAATAACGCTCCTCGTTGATTGGCAATCCCTTACCAGCCCGAAACACAAGGGGACCGCGGTGTATACTGCATCTTGGACTGCGCCTCTGAAGGCTGGGATTCATTCGGCTCAACACTGGTACTATATGGGAGAAAAGGTGGGTATGGTCATGCTCTTTCGTCCTCCAATATATCTATTGCCGTACATTTCAGGGAGATATCAATGTCGATCAGGCTCACCGAGGCTATGATATCACTGTGGACGAGACGGGGAAGACGTGGTACAATCCATTCTAGTATGTTGCACTAAGACTTGACCAGGTGTGGCCTGCTGATGCATAGATGGTTAGTATGAAGTACTCTCCGTCTGAAACCGGTCACTTTGACGGGCAACGGGGGTATGGATATATATCGATCGAAAAGTTTGTTGATGCCGCACGCGCAGTGAATGCCTGCTTGGCAAAACCAGGTGACTTTGATGCAAGTGGACATCCCACCATTGCAAACACTGTAGTCACAACCGCGATTCTCAATGCTGGGCGCATCAGCCTAGATGAGAAGAGGCCAGTGGGTATTAGGAAAAGTGAGGGTGCATGGGTTCTGGAATAGAAATGTCCCTGACCCTTGATGCACAACAATATTGATTGGTTTATGAGCGCAACCAAGCCCCCCTTCTGTGCAGTATAGATGACTGAAATTACAGTGTTCCCACAGCTGATGGGGCCTCGTTGATTGATTAGACATAAGGATCTTTCCGAGAAATTTACATGCGGTGCAGGTACGCGAGTCAAGTAGGTTATTCGGGTCCCTGGTACGTACATACGCGAATACATATCGTGTTCACCTTGTGGTCAAGTTTCTGAGTCACACCTGCCATTCCGATTGGCGTGCTTGTAGCACATATTGCACGGTGGTTGTATAGTGACCTGTCGATCGAATATACTCATCAGTGTCTCGGGGCTTGATGTCGTCCGGGGGAATTTCCATGCATTCTTCGTCGCAGCTGAAGATACACACGAGGTTCCTTGAAGCTCTGGTGCTGTGTGATTGTCATGGTCACGGTGCCACACCCGCATTCTGATCGGGAAACTGTACCGAATTAAATTTGCCATGAGACACACAAAGCCCTGTATTTAGCCCTTGAGATTGCGGATACCGTATTGTAAAAACATTGTTCAATTGGGTAGGAGATGCGGGGGATGCTGCAACATTGACGAGATGGAATGTGTGACAAGTGTGCGGAAAGCTAAATTAAAGTAGGCACAGTGAAAGTTGTACGGTTGGTCAAGGGCTGAGGACAAACCGATGCAAGAAACCGCACGTAACGAGCCAAACGGTCGACAAGGAGTGAAATGTGAACGGAATGATAAAGTGAAGAATAATATAGAACGAATGCGATTGACAGAGAATGGGGGGGGGGGAACTGTCGACCTCGTCACGTGGGGAATATTGCAAGTGATTTTAAGGGAAAGCGAGCGATGTGACGGATGGTGTATGCATAGAGTAACAGGGATCAAAATGAGTGGGAACGATTGCACATTGATTTGGCAGAGTCGACACAACGCGAAGGCGATTGTTCGCAGAGGAAGGCAAGGGAAGCTGCTGGCGGGAGGTCTTGTCGTGCATCATGTGGTTTGGCACAGCTAGATGCGCTGGCTCGGTCCTCGTCCTCCTAGAGATAGCTTGTTGATGACCGTGGTGGAAGGGAGACGGAAGGGAGAATATTGCAAAGGAAGGGTGATGCATGGATGATGAGTGGTAGAAACAGTGCACAAGTAGCTGAGCGTGTAGGTGGTATTACATTTTGAGTTGTAGAAACGGCGTCGGAAGAATAGTGCGCTATGCGACAGCGGCCACTCGAGGTGAGCCATTGAGATTGTGGAGTGCAGGGCGACTATAAGCGACAAACTCATGGGGAAGGTAATGCTCTGGAGGTACTTCGATACGTTGTTTGTTGACAGAGAGCTCAAATGTAGTAGAAAGGTTCTCCTTGTCGTCTTCAGACAGGAACGAGCTTGAAAACGGATCCGAGGAGAACGAAGAGGGGCTCGTAGGTGTCAAAGGGAAGTCGTCTGAAGTGTCGGAGATAGTTGTAGTGACACTCATTGGTGTACTTGTGCCAGACAGCGATACTGAACGCTTCGGTGTTGTGGGGAAAGGAACACTTTGCTGCTGATCGTAACGACCGCCCTGAAGATAGTACTGAACAACGAAGGTTGCAGCCTTTGAGTAAAAGGCGTAGGAGTATTTCTTCACCAGGGTCTCGGAGAGATCATTGACGCGCTTAGCAAGTCGATTATCCAAGAGTTCGACAATTTCCTGACATTCCTCTGTCTCCTCAAAGAGGCGCCGAGGCTTGCCACAGAGAAATCGCGCAAGGGTCAAAGCGCCTAATGCTATCGATGAAGGAGGATATTTGATGAATTCACGATAGAAAAGTGTGATCTCCATGAGGAAGCGCGCAACGTGCTGGACTTTGCCTTCCTCGACGAAAGGATCGCAACACATGAGACGAAGCCAAGCCTCCGCTGTGGGGTGGCCAAGAGTCCATTGGATCGTTGCAAGCACGTGGCCCTCCATTTGGATGAAAGCGGATTCATCGTATGTTTCTCGACAAATCTGAGCTAGCTCCTGAACCGTAGGTACGCGATCCTTTGCGTCTTCGAACTTGGCCGCAATCCATAACGCTGCACATCCGACGAGCTGGTAATGCTTGATATAAACGATTCGGCGCGACACATAGCGGTCGACTATATTGAGGGTGAGGTAGAGAGTCTCTGGGCGAAGGCGGAACGCAAAGTGGATCTCGACAAGAAAGTCAACCAGACAAGGACGCATATGCCACCGTATTTCAGGTTGTTGATCCATGGATTGGGCAGATGACATGGTATACCTCTATTTGTGAAGAAAGAAATGAAGGCCAAAGTATAGGTGAGGTTTGAGGGAACCTTACCTCCATTTCGTGCATATAGTAGCGAATATCGTCACGGTACTCCTCCTCCAGAAGAACTCCTTGTCGTCGAAGAGCGGCGATTTGCGCGTCACGTTGACGCTGTTGGAGCAAGGCAGCCTTGGCAGAGTAAGGGGATTTACGACTCGAAACAATGGGACCACCAGGTGTCTTGTGGGATTTAAAGACGCCTGTGGGGGTTGGACGCTTCTTGGGGTATGCGACTTTTCGAGAGCTCCGATAGGAAGAGATTGAACTATCTTTCATGTCTGAGTCAATGGGACCGGTGTATGTTGACTGGGGAGGGTGATTAACCAACAAGAGGCTGGAGAGATGTTCGACAAGGAGAGCAACAGGGTCAGCATGGGTCGGGATAGGGAATGCATGAATATGTAAGGTGCCGAAATGTGGCCCAGGGTGACGTCTCGATTCACGGATAGAGCACGAGCCGCGAGAAAAGTCCTCACCACCTTCAATGAACATGTCACTGGCGGAGGTTAAAATATGGTATCCAACATGAAGTTCGATTCAACGGACACGGATACCAGGGATTGGAATCTCGTATCATCTGGGGTGCCACACGGCGGACCAGGATTAGAGAGTGTGGTGTGGTACTCACTGAGGGAAAAACGGGAATCATGCAATGACGACGAGCGGGCCTTCGTGGACGACGTCAGAGGTGGCGGGATTGAGTGTGGCGTACACTGGAGACTAGATCGTGGTCAGCGTGAAGGTCGTGAGTACAAGGAGGGGATATGGAAGGAGAGACAGAGGTTCGACGCCGTGGGCTACGACGAGGAACAAGTCTTCTGAAACGAAGACTTGACAAGGAAGAGAGGGAAATGACTACTCGACGTGAATATAAGAGCACAGCAACCACAGTGCTGGCTGGCAGGATATTTATAAAAAAAAGAGAAAACTGAAAAGGGAAACAAGAAAGCAGACAAGTCTATAAAAGGGGAAAGCGGAGAAAATGAAAGGAAAACTCCCAGGAGGGAGGTACAAGACTGTCAGGCCATGACGACAGTGTCAAGCCTGGAATCAGAACCAGCTCATCCGAGACAGGTCCTCTGAGAGTCTGAGACGTGTGTTATCTCCCTTGTGAACCCGCCAAGCAGCGCTGTCCGTCCGCACTGACACGTGGAACCGCCCGCGCGCACTTTCCCACGACCCCACGTTTTACAGCGTCGAGAACAAATGACGTATTTCCACCGCCCATGGCGCCAACTCACACTGCGGACTCTTGGTCTCTGCCAGTCGTGATCAGCCCAGCTCGAGCGACGGACAGAATGTGCTCACAGTGGTCTTGAAAAACGCTTTCCACCAATTCAATGTTATCATCCATCCATGCAGACAACCCCGACTCACCTGCGAGAGGCCTTTCGAGACCCTTTGTTGTGTGATTAGTTAAGAGAGATTAAACAAGATGCTGGTAGGGATCAAGTGAAGCGAAGGACTGTATAAAGGAGAGACTGGTGGATGCAACGCAACGACTACAAGGAAAATCGTCTCGAAGCGAATCGAGCGTGAGGTGTACACGAGCAACAGAGCACTTGCAGCGACCTTGTACTCGTAAAATAGTTGGCGTCGGGCGGGAAGCGGATAAAGGTTGGCTAAAGGATCCAAGTCGCAATGCGTGAAAACCCGTGTACGGCTTATCCATTTGTCCTTTCAAGCGGACATGCGGCGTGTATTACTTACTTCGTCCTCGGTGATATTTGAGGCCTTGATTCTGATTTGGCAGGGCAACTCCGAGTCCACGTTGTCCGCCTGCAGGCGTTGGATGTTAGGTAGTTGCTTGTCTTCTTTATGTAATAGACTAGTTTATACCATCTCCTGGCGACTCGTACGCTGCAGCGAGCGTATGAGCTCTGCAGCATATATCGCCCCATTCACTCCATCGTCCCATGTCGGTTCACGTCCGGATGGACGCACTGTTATGTTCCGTAAGCTGCAAGCATTTTGCGCCGGTTCCCATAGAGCACCTCCCATCAGTCACTTCTTATCAGGGCGCTCATCGTATATAGCTTCACACATCGTTCATCGAGAGGTACAGCCTGCGTCCCTATCGGATTCCCAAATTATGATCTAATGTTGTACTTAACTGCTTATCCGGTGTCAGCTGGACCGCTCATCTCACAATGCGGCGCGCGAGCGCCATGCCCTGCCGTGACCTGTCGTGGCCGAGCACGCTGCCGAATGCGTTGGCAGGTGCAGCGCTCAGGGCCATTTGCCAGACCGACCCCCACTCACTCTGGCCGATCCACCTTTTGCAATAATTTTCGACGACGGGAATAAGACGACACTCAAACTCCACGGTGTTTCGTAGGTTCGAGTGCCCCACGTTGTGCTCGTTGCCACGGAAGAATAGAAGTCTTCGATCGTAAATTCTCAGCGGACTGAAACCCTGCCCCGATTGGATTTGCCGACTCCGGCCCTCCATTCCCCCGACAATTGCCGCCATCACGCACACGTTTCTTGCTGCGCTTGACAGGCGTTATGCACGTAACTAACAACCGCATCTGACCCGAACAGCACAAGTGAACCCCTCCTTCTCATGCAAACGTATCGTGCCAAGCAACTCATATGCCATCAATGATGCCCCAAACTCATAACTCATAGTGAAACAGTGAGAAGAATCGAACGAACGGGTGCCATGAAACTATGTATCAATAAGGAATGTAGGCAAAGTCCACAGAGAGGAATTTAGACGAACAGGGAGAAACAAAATCAGATGGTCACCACGCAAAGTAGTATATTTAGCATCTAGCTCAGTCTCTGCGCGCTCCGTTCATGAGTAAAGCCATGAGATCATGCGCGGGTTGGTTGGTAGCCCCACCGAAGCCTTGCTGCTGAAGGTGCAGTGGGAGCATGTGTGGAGGGATTTGCTGCTGAGGTTGCTGATGTTGCCTCAAACCGATATGAGGTGGTTGTACATGAGGACCCTGTTGTCCAAATCCTCCACCAGGTCCGCGGAGCCCTCCATGCATGCCATTAGCCCCAGCAAGACCCATCAACTGTGCCTGACTGGATCCGAGATTACCAGGATGAACGAGTCCTTGTAACCCGTTCGGACCCAACGTCCCTTGTAGCTGATGTGTACTCGGTTGAGGGCCGCGAATCTGAGGCCCGCCACTGAAGCCTAGTGAAGGTTGTTGGAAGCTGTTGAAAGGTGCTTGCGGCCCGTTTCCGTGTACTGCTGACCCATGAAGGCCGCCATTCGTCATCCCAACAGATGCGTTGACAAACTGGCTGGGTTCATGGGGGGGTCGTCCACCTAGATTAGCGAGGCCGGGCGGTAAACGCTGCGCTGAGGCAAGGTGATTAGGAGATGGGGCACCGCGAAACTGCGTTGGCTGCATCGAAATAGGACCATTCCGCCCTATGTTGCCATGCTGCATATGGATCGATGGTACTGGGCCTTGATAAACCTGGGTCGGGGCACGTTGTCCGTTGTTAAATTGCATGGGCTCATCAGGGAAGTCAGAGAACATTGCGCTGCCCTGTCGACTGCGAGGAGGTGGAACAGACCGAAGGCCAGGCACCATGCCATCTGGGACAAAGTTTCTATCATCATAGAGGGAGTCCATCCGGCCAGGCCCAAGCAGGTGGGGATGACCCTGGGTGTTTTGTAAGGCATGCAGATTGTTCGAGGGTGAGCCATAGCACATATCTAAATTGGGCAGTTCGGGAGCAACGCCAAGTCTCTGGGCCTGTTTTAGGAGGTATGAAAACTTGCTTCCAGGGTGTTGGATCAACGCTTACCTGCGCAGAGTTATTGAGCATCGCGAAGATGTCTTCCATTGCCCTGGCATCAGAGTTATGGGGAGGATGCAAGCCCGGAAGGTCCGTTTTTTGAGGGGCGGATTGCGACATCCCCGATGCCCCCATCGGACCCTTCACAAAAGGAGCGGGTTGATTGTCTCTGCTCTTCCCATCAAAAAACTTTGCGAAACGACTGCCTTTTGCAGCAGCAATACCCGAGCCGACAGCATCGAATGACTGAGCTGTATGGCTATTCGACAAACCCCCTCCAAGGCTAGGCTCAGCAGCCAATATGTGGTCTGCGGGAAAAACGGTGCGATCATTCGCCATGGCGAAAGGCCCACGATGAATTGCTTCAGATGCAGACGTATTTGGAAGGGTAGGGGGATCTCTGTGTCCATCGAACGGCAAAAATTCATCATTGGGTCGTAGTGTCTCGGCCAGTGTAAAGTGTGAGGATGGCTCGATTGGTTGACTGACGTTGACACCAGTACCAACAACATTTACGCCAACATTGCCGTTCCTTTGAACAAAAGACGCTGGGCTTTGGGAGGAGGTCGAGCGCACAGGTGAAACAACTGCATTTTGTGGATTTCGCGACCCCAACGCAAGCAGTCGAGATCCACCGGGAGGGTGAGATTGAGGAGCTTGGTTCACAGAAATAACTGTGTCAATAGATTGTTTCGCCGTTGCAGATGGCTCGGATGAGAGTGTAGTTGAGAATAGTCGCAAACTCTGTGGGGCTAATTTATCAGAAGGTTCGGATTCTTGGCTGCTGAAAGCCAATGATGCGGAGGTTTGTGGAGAAGAGCTGGACGCAATTGGTGCTGGGGAATTAGTAGTCATACCAACGCTAACAGGAGCTTCATGCCGTTCGCCAGGCGTTGACACATGAGAAACATCTTCGCTCGATAGAGCAGGTGTAAGTGTCAAATTCGAGCCGACCTCCAGAGATGCACGAACTGTTACCATGATAAATGTGAATGAATTCACAAAACTGTTGCAACGCACCTTGTGATTCGTCATCATAGAGACCTGCGGAGACACTCTCAACGGAAGGATGAACTGCAAGGGGGACCACAGGGGAATCTGATTTCTTCTCCTCTTCTCGCTTCATCATCAGACGGAAGAGCTGAATCTCGTCTAGCTGGTTTTCTGGAGCCTGACCAGGGAAAGAAGCTTGGGTTTGCGACGACGCGAGACTGGGAACCACCGGTGAACTGGCTTTGTCTTTCTGCTGCATTTCCTTCCTAAACGCCTGGATCCCATCCAGTTCTCCACCAGAACGGTGGCCACCAATAACTCCACCACTGCCATTGCTTGGGATGTAAGTATCCATCCAAGCAGGCTCTTTCTCGCGCTCGCGGTCTTTGCGGTCATCACGGTCTTTACCATCTTCCCCAGGCTTCCTATCCCTGCCACCGGATCTCTTTCCTCGACTGTCCCGATCATCTCCGGCAGCCCAGCGTCTGTCGGAGCGGTCACCTCCATCCCACGCAGATCGGTCACGGCGATCACGTAGTTCTCGTTCGCGCCTAGCAGCCATACGTTCATCTCTCTTCCCATCATCTCTCCATCGCCTGGGGTCTTCGAGCTCGGAATCACGTTCAAAATCCCTGTCTCGGTCGTCTCTATCCCTTCGGTAACTATATCCATCATCACGGTCCACTCGCCGATCCTCTTTATCACGTCTCGAAGGGGACCCGTCACGGCGGGACCGGGAGGAATCTCGCACTCTGGAGCGTGGCCGTTCGCGATCATCACGGTCCCTGCGACCATTCTCTGGTCCTGGTCGGAAAAAAGGTGAGTGTATGATCGAGAACACCACTATAGTGCGTACGGTCTTTGCTTGTTCGGGATTGATCCGCGCCTGCCATAACCGAACCAGTCACTCTTGCAGCGTGCAACAAAAATTCTAGATGATACACACCTCTTCGCCAATCTTCATTGGATTCCCCGTCTTTCTTCCTTTGAGCGTCCCGCGAGTCACTGGCACGTGATGAAACTGTTTGGTGTCCCTGGGCAGTGACCCTTGAGGAAGGATTGGGGAGATGGGGAGCCAACTCTCTGTCCTTGGCTCGCATTTGTGATATGGACGACAGGGCACGACGATCGCGATCATACTTGTCAGATAACTGGAATGATAGCATTTAATACAACGAAGCGGCTCAGATGAGATTTGTACTCGCATTGCGAAGTCGTTCTTGACCTTCTTTGACCCTTTCACGGTCTTGTTCTTTCTCAGCATCTCTGTCCCGGTCACGGTCCGCCGCACGAATTGACTGGTGCTTGAAATTTCCCATCTGAGAAGGCTGGGTAATGGCGGCGCCGCGGAACGATTGTCTTGCAGAACCTTGAGAATGGCGTCAGAGAATATATGCGCCACGAAAGGAAATGCGTACCACCATCATCTGTGTCTCGACGGAACCTGAGTCTACAATGTCAACGGAGGAGCTAGGAGGGAGACCAAACTACGCACCGTCGGTCTCGCGGGTTACCAACCGGAAGGGGTGTTTCAGAGTCTTTTTTGGAACCTGACTGGTCATTTTCGGTCCTGGAGATCATGGTGAGCAGACTGCTGGAGGAAGGGGGGGAGGTGGGTGTGAGGCACAAACCCGAACCAATCTTTTAGGGCTGGCATGCCGCAGGGAAGTTGGACCAACGGGGATTTGTGGAGAAAGAGGAGTTGAGAGCGAGAGTACATGATAAAGGGACGAGAGTCGGGGCAATTTTGAGGGGGTTGGGGGGAGTCTTGAGAAACGGGGGAAGAGTCGTGGGGTTGGATGGCGAGATTGGCGAGGCCGTCAGACACGACGAGGACGGGTGATGATTGTTGGAGAGTGGCATTATCGGATGAAGACATGGTGGGCTTGAAGGAAAGAAGGCAGAGACAGAGCTGGCGGGCGAAGCAAAACAAGTCGCCACGGCGTAGTCATAAAATTTAAACCGCCATGCTCTCTCTCAAACACTTTATCCTCCAACAGCGCGTCCTCCGTCTCTACCGCTTCGCCATCAGGGCTTCACGTTGTACGATTCTACAGTCTCTCCCTGGAGCCCGCGCTTACAACCGCCATAGCCATTCCCGACCGTCGCACACGGGCAGAGACGCTCCTCTGGTTCCGCGCAGAGATCGAACGCAACAAGCACCTCACTGACACCGTGAGCCCGTCTCCTTGCCCCCAGTACACGTCTCATGCAGCCCCAGTCGGCAATAGAGAACCAGCTCAGCATTGTCAACCGAGAAATTCGCCAGCTCTTTCCCACAGCCTCGTAATGCCGATACAGATACCAGTCACACAGAACAGAACAGATTGATACAAGATTCATGGAATCCATCCGCGCGAGGGAACCTGGACGTTAATGGATCGTTACGCCAGTATCACAACATTGCACAAGGCTCAAGCTGCAGCAGCTCTACAAAAGCATGCAAGTATATTGATCAAAGTAATGCGCAATCGGTACACTTGGATTCATCTCTTATGTCACCGCCGCAATCTTATGCTGGCCACGTATCGAGCAAGTACAATTCTGGAGAGCTCGTTGACGAATGCAGGTCAAGAGCCACGTCTGATAATCATCAAGCTTGGTTGCGAAGAACTGTATGAGATCAGCATCCAGGACCATCAAGGCATGTCAAAAACGTACTTAGAATAACAGAGTCCCCACTATCGGCAATCAGATTATTGCATGACAACAAGGGCGAACACGTACCGCAGGAACATTTTGCTGATGAACCGGTCCTTGTTGACCGGTTTCTTGTTCTTGCCCTTTGGTATCTCGGTCCACATCTAGAGACGTAGTTAACGAAATGGTATGAGACGGGACCGAACGATCTTACCTCTTTTACGTTTTCGAGCACCTGGGCAGAGATCAAAGGTCAAATGGAGTAGGGATGCGACAGGGAGGGGACCAACCATATTACTGTGTCGGTCGAATGCCTTTACGCGTGCAAGCAACTTTTTATTATTCCGGAGGGAGATAAGGACCTGCGCATGGTTGCGAACGGCCTGTTGCAAAACTGACAAGGGACCCTGGCTGATCTCATGCTCCTCCAGCTGGCGTAGCTGAGCCTCGTCTAGCTCAGATTTAGGGACATGAACATACTGACTGACATACGAGCACTGAGCACAACGTTTCAAGGACCATCAGTCCCGCTCACCTCATGCTTGCGGTAGTGGTGGTGGTGGAGCTCGAGGCGTGTTGACGTTGCACAAACAAACCCATCATCTTCACCTCAACAAAATCTGCCCGTCGCGGAAAACTACAGTGGGCACACATGGGCCGTTTAAAACAAAAGGGCAAGGCTGGAGCGGCCAAGGCCTACATGACCCGGTCAGCCGCGGTCAAGAAATTACAGTGTTCCTTGGCCGATTTCCGGCGGTTGTGCATCCTCAAAGGTATGTGGCTTGGTCGTGTCTCGTCTCCAGCCATAACGCAGAACAGGCATATTTCCGCGTGAGCCGCGAAGCAGAAAGAAAGCTAACAGAGGGTCGACGGCTCCAACGTCATTTTACTACACGAAGGACATTGCATATCTTGCTCACGAGCCGGTGTTGAACAAGCTGAGAGAACACAAGGCGTTCGCAAAGAAGATTTCCAGAGCTCTTGGCCGTGGAGAATGGAGTATCGCGAAGAACCTAGAGGACAGTAGACCAACTTACAGACTCGATCACATCATAAAGGAGAGGTATAGCACATCCTTTACTATTTTAGCATGCGCAGTTCAAACGATCATCAGATACCCCACCTTCATCGACGCCGTGCGAGACATCGATGACGCGCTTTGTATGATATTTCTCTTTGCCTCGCTACCTTCCAACGATCGTGTGTCACCATCGTTAATCGCCAATTGTTCTCGTCTGGCTGCCGAATGGCAACTCTACATCATGCATTCACATTCGCTCAGGAAGGTCTTCCTCTCCATCAAAGGAATATATTACCAGGCGGAAGTCATGGATCAGGATGTCACTTGGCTCGTACCCTACCAGTTTACGCAGAATGTAACGCTTCTGCTCTGTTTCAGTGTCTGGTATGCTAAAAGCCCTGTTTGCAGGTACCGTCAGACGTTGATGTCCGAGTAATGTTGACATTCCTGGAACTCTATCAAACACTGCTCGGCTTCGTGTTTTTCAAGCTCTTCACGGACGCCGGGCTTGTCTACCCACCTCCCTTGGATGCCACTCGAGAGGAAGCAGGTGCTGGACTAGGCGCATTCAGTGTTCAGATAATGGAGAATATCGTTTCTATCCCAAAACCCCAAAACGCGGGCAAAATCGCTTCGACAAAGGAGGTTCGACAAGCGATCAAAACCATTACTGCAGATCCATCACCTGTCAATGAGGATGTTGACATGGACTCCAGGGATTTCACTACGGCGCCCACCGAGGTCGACGAAGAGTTTGTTTTCCACTCCTCTACTGGTGCGGATGCAACGGCATCGCTGCCTACGCTGCTGTCATTATCCGAGACGCGCAAATCTACACCTGCATCCTTATTTTCTCCGTATACATTCTTCCTGTCGCGCGAAACATCCCGACCCGTTTTCGAATTCTTGGTAAAGTCATTTGGTGGTCGAGTTGGTTGGCCGACATCATCTGGAAGTGGATCTCCCTTCACAGAATCAGATGATTCGATCACTCATGTCATCATCGACCGACCCGTGATCGCTAAGGCTAATGAGTCGACAGAGGAGAAAGAACGGCGGCGAAGACGGAAATATGTCCAGCCGCAATGGGTTGTAGACTGCATTAATGCAGGAAAAATCCTTCTTGAGGATCTCTATGCGCAAGGTGTCACTCTTCCTCCTCATTTATCTCCGTTTGGTGATAAACCAGGAGCCTACGACCCGACTGTGGGCCTGTCCCACTTGGAGGAAACGTCGGCGGAAGAGGTACCCGACAGCGAGCATGAACAAGCCTCGGAGCGAAACGAGGAGGAAGAGGGAGTTGGCGAGGTTGTTGAGACTGCGGGCATCACCCGTGCTGACGACGCCGAGTCTCTGCGTGCTGCAGAACTGGCAGCTGAGGCGGCGGGAATGGAATACGGCACATTCGAGAAGGAGATGCGGAGACTGCAGAAGAAGCGGACACAGAAGGGGCTGCCTATTGATCAAAGCGAGGAAGACATGGGTAAGATGCTGCTGAGTAACAAGAAGCGGAAACTCTACGAGCGAATGAAGTACGGAGAAAAGAAACGGGCGGCAGAGGTTCGTCTGGGTGACTTCAATGTATCTCATTTTCTGACTCATGAGCAGCGCGAAACTTTGCTGAGGAGACGCAGAGAGATTGAAGGCCGAAACTGAGGTGGTCGTGACCGATATTGATAGCAAGCTGTACTAGTGGCTTCATGGCTAGATGTTTAGCTGCTTTGAAATTGGCACTGTCGCCCACTGCTGCGACCAGGCCGCTGTCCGCCCGTAATACTCAATGTTTCCGGTGTTCGCTGTGCTCGATATCTCTCCAGTGGGTTCGGCAGTGAGCCCCAGCGGAAACTGGAACTGGCATGGCTATAGGGCCATATTTCCCGCTAAAATAGTTACGTCCTTCCAGAATAAAGTCTGGGTTACCAATTCAAAGATTGTATTTCAAATGGTGGCCACTTGGGATGGATTTAGTTGTTGTATCAATCCTTGCAGTTTACATATATCAGTAAGAAGGCACTTTCAAAGGATGGAAATCAGCTCTTTAGTCAAATACATCCCATCTTTAGGTCCCATCTTCAGTGTAGCCATCGAGGTCAATAACGATTTTGAGAGTGATACATACAGCTGCCCAAAACCTTTACAGTCACTTTGTGCCTTATGTACAGTAAAAGGGTTATATTTCTAATTGAACAGACTGGCATTGTTCCAAGCACATCCAACTGTCAAATCGAGTTTGGAATGAGGTCTGATGTTTGCAGGTTCATTATGAATCACCACCTCCATTCATGCAAATGATATCATTTCCTATCCACTATATGCTGGCTGCCCATGGGTCTTTGACAATTGTAGATTAATTCCAATGCTTAACTGACAAAAAAAGGCCCATACATCCACATCCTGACATATCCATGACATCAATTGAGAAAATCTATGTTTACCAGCATCCTAATACTAACACCTCCACACCCATGTGCCTCACCTTGTCTACTGCCTGCTCTAGCTGCTCCGCCCACGATTGTTCAGGGTTGTTTTGTCCTGGAATAGCACCAACTTCAAGAAAGTAAACATTATCAAATGGTCTACTATGGAGTGATGGACGCCTATCGATTCGCAGTATGAGGATATCAAGTGCACTGATTGTGCTGGGAATGTTCAACATTGGCTTCACTGGGCTACCAGGAGGAGCCTGGAATCGTAGTAAAGCCATGCTGTCTGTTAATAGAGAACATTCTTTTGGAAGAGCTACATCTCGCCCATGTGAAAGGATATAAAAGCGAGTGAAATTTTCTGTGGGCAAGATCAGCTATGTACAGAACATTTTGGACAAACCACTGGCCTGCTCTATCTTGAATGTTCTCTTCCAAAACTTCTAATCCCTCGTAAATGGTGACAACCACTGATGAGCATATTGCTGCACATTTCATCGGGTCCAGTCCATTTCCAACCGACAGCAGTCTTTTTGCTGCACTTGCAGTGGAATCTGTGGGCACTGAAGATGCTTGAGGCAAGTGTTTAGCCAACCACTCCCGACACTGTCCCAAAGCCTAAACCGTATCATGAAGTGGAGTCCAGTAATAGTTTCATCACAAGAACATACTTGCTCGTGGCTCAACACATTCTCAATGTCCTCCATTTTCACCCCCCGTCGGATGACCAGAGAGTGTTTCACTTGAAAGACAGTGACACCCCGCACAAAGATATCCTGGCCAACCACAGGGATACGCAAGATGTTATAAGTTTCAACAACTGAACCATTTATGCTATTTTCGTGAGGGATTACCCCAAACGGCACAGCAGCCGACAACGTTTGCTGGACATCTGGTGAAGATTGGCTTCCCTCATGATTAACATGTTGACACAACTCACCTGCAATTGTTGGCCGAGCAAGGTATTCAACAGAATCACAAAAGTACTCGAACGCGGCCTGTACGACCTATCAGCAAACAATAGAATAATTGAAGGTGAATAGCGACCTGGTGAGAATAGGTTCCAAGTGGACCCAAGAAAGCCAATCGCGGCTTAGGAGCCAACTCTCTGTCCATGGCCGGCATTTGTAATATGGAAGACAGGACGCGGCGATCAAAGTCATACTCATCGGATAACTGTAACGACGCGTTTAATACAACGAAGCGGCTCAGACGAGATTTGTACTCGCATCGCAGAGTTGTTCTTGATCTTCGTTGACCCATTCCCAGTCTTGTTCTTTCTCAGCGTCTCTGTCCCGATCACGGTCCGCCGCACAAATTGACTGGTGCATGAAATTTTGTCTCGCAGAACCTTGAGAATGGCGTCTGAGAATACATGCGCCGCGAAAGGAAATGCGTACCACCATCGTCTGTGTCTCGATAGAACCTGAGTCTATAATGTCAACGGAGGAGCTTAGAGGGAGACCAAACTACGCACTGTCGGTCTTGCGAGTTACCAACCGGAAGGGGTGTTTCAGAGTCTTTTTTGGAACCTGACTGGTCATTTTCGGTCCTGGAGATCATGGTGAGCAGACCACTGGAAGAAGGGGGAAAGGTGGATGCGAGCACAGACCCGAACCAATCTCTTAGGGGCGGCATGCCGCAGGGAAGTCGGACCAATGGGGATTTAACGAGAAAGAGGAGCTGAGAGCGAGAGTACATGATAAAGGAACGAGAATCGGAGCAATTTTGAGGGGGGTCTTGAGAAACGGGGAAAGAGTCGTGGGATTGGATGGCAAGATTGGCGAGGCGGTCGGACACAACGAGGACGGGTGATGATTGTGGGAGAGGGACAGAAGACATGGTGGGCTTGAAGCAGAGCTGGCGGGCGAGGCAAAACAAGACGGCGTAGCCATAGTACATCGACATCCTCCAACAACGCGTCCCCCGTCTCTACCACTTCGCTATCAGGGCTTCACGCTGTACGATTCTACAGTCTCTCCCTGGAGCCCGCGCTTACAATCGCCATAGTTATTCCCGACCGTCGCACACGGGCAGAGACGCTCCTCTGGTTCCGCGCAGAGATCGAACGTAACAAGCACCTCACTGACACCGTGAGCCCGTCTCCTTGCCCCCAGTGCACGTTTCATGGTGGCAATAGAGAACCAGCTCAACATTGCCAACCGAGAAATCTGCCAGCTCTTTCCCACAGCCTCGTAGTATAAAATGCCGATACCAGTCACATAGAACTGAACTGATCGACACAAGATTCATGGAAACCTGGACGTTAATGGATCGTTACGGGTTGAAATTTACATACCAACATCACAATAAGTTGGACCAGGCCCGAGCAGCAGCAGCCCGCCCAAAGCATGCAAGTATATTGATCAAAGTAATGCGCAATCGATACACTTGAATTCATCTCAGCTGATGTCACCGCATTCTTACGCTGGCCACGTGTTGCGAGTACAACACTGGAGAGCTCGTTGGTGAATAAGAGCCACGTCTCGCGAGCACCAAGCATACCATAAACGTACTTGGAATCAGAGTCCCCGATAATGACGATCAGAATACTGCATGACGACAAGGGCGAACACATACTGCAGGAACTTACGGGTCCTTGTTGACCGGTTTCTTGTTCTTACACTTTGGTATCTCGTTCCACACATGGTCAACGAAATGGTCTGAGATGAGTCGAGCGATCTTGCCTCTGGAGCGCCTGTGCAGAGATCACAGTAGAGATAGTGAACCATATTGCTGCGTCGGTCCAAGGCGTCAGCAACTTGATGATAAGGACTAGAGCATGGTTGCGAAGCAGTCGTCGGCACGTTCGGGAAGGAGGGAGAAGAAGAGTCGATCAAGACGTGAAGTGGCGCGTGGATGAGATGGCTTACTAAGTGAAGTGACCAGGTTCCTGTCTCTCCTGTGCTCATTGTCCTCGACGACTCTCCAGCGGGTTCGGTGACGGGCGTACCGCACCACCACACTCTGCATCATGGTGGGTATGCTTGGTTCGGGCAGTAGACACCCCTCCTCAGTAGACATTGTACCCCGCCTCGTCAATGACACCTCGGGGTCCATCGCCAATCCTAAACCGGCTCCATCGCCCGCCCAGCAGACCTGCCCTGGGCCTGTGCCGGACAGCAGCGACAACTCCTCCGGCGCCGGTCTCCACTTCTTCTCCCTACCACATTGGACACGCCGCATACTTCCCGTGTCCTCCTCAGCGCGCAAAAGTCTTGCGGGCATACCCCATGCAGATGAACGCACCACATCTCCACGTAGACTGTTGCTTGAGAAAGATCTTCCCCCGACCCCATCCCCGCAGGCCGATACAAACACCACTAGTCATGAACCAAGCGCCCATCCAAACGATGCCCGGGTGTCTATATCTGTTCACCATGTAACAGACACTCCTCCGCAACCCACCCTCTACCTGGATGTCTACCACAACGTGCCCGTGATACCCCCTCCCTCTCAGATTAACTCTGTTGCGTTTACATCCTTTCCGAACAGTAGCACCGACAACGTCCTGCGAAAAAGTAAGAGCACGCATTCGTTACGTCCAGAAAAGCCTTCGTCAAAGCTTGAGCAACAACGTACCAGAGGTATCTCAGTGACACAAATGTTTCCAACAACGAAACGAGCCTCAACTTCGCATTGCGCTACCGGTGGAAACTCTCCTTCCACACCCCTCGTCCGAAAACCATCGTTCTGGTCACGCAAAATTTCGACGTCGTCCCCGCAACATCTTACTGTCCCAGCCGAGTCGCCCTCGCTCCCAGCAGTAAAACCCACCTCCCCGCTCCGCGTGGACTTCACTACACCTCCAGACTCGCTTGCGAGATCACATAGCAATTCCAGTGGCCCAAGGCTTTCTAGGCGTCATTCAGAACGCGCTGTTCGCCACCCTTCGACCTCTCGTACCAACATTCATAGTTTACCGCAAAGCCCGGTTATTCAAGATAGTACCAGTACTCGACCACCGACTGCCGATCAGTGTTTTCTTCCTTCACATCGTTCACCCACGCGACGTCCAACTACGGCTGATTCCGCAATTCCTTTGCGTTCACGCTCTCTCTTTACTTTATCACATCAATCCACTGCCCCTCCTTCAAAGAATGAACCCTTCTTTTCCAATCCCACACCGCGATCCAAAATTGGTCCACCCAATCCCCGACCTCGTTCCTCAACCAATCCACCACTTCTACATCGACTTTCTGTCAATCTATTCGGCTCATCGACATCATCTGCCACTAAAAATGGTCCCTTGTTTTCCAATGGATTTGCGTCGTCTCCAACCTCTCGCTCTCCTCGGCCTTCTCTATCACAGATTCCTCACGACACCCTGAGACCCCAAGTGGGTGAAGCCCCCGAGAATTTCGTTAACAGATTGGTGTCCCTCGTCTCCAAGGCCGAAATAGCTGGAGTCCTGGCTTCCACGTAAGATTGCGCTGGGCAGTCTTTGTTCGTTCTAACTACTCTCTGCAGTGGTGACCCTATCCATACAGATTCTCTCGAGCTATTTATCAAACGCTTCAGATTTCATGGAGACCCCCTGGACGTCGCGTTGCGTAGACTGTTAATGGATGTCGGTCTACCACGGGAGACACAGCAAATTGATCGAGTCATTGAAGCATTCGCGAATAGATATCTTTCGTGTAACCCCGACCTATTCACTTCTAGAGGTGTGCCATCCTTAACTTACCGGACGTGCAAATTAACAATGATGATGACGACGATGATCCTCCATTCAGATCACCCATATATTTTAGCATTTAGTTTGATCATGTTGCACACCGATGCATTCAACAAATCAAACAGACGGAAGATGTCCAAAGTGGACTATCTAAGAAATACTACGCTCCCAGGCTTGATTCCTGAAGTTCTTGATGTACGTAAAATCATGCCGGGATCACAGTGGGGCATTCATGACGGTCCCTCAGTGCTTCTACGACAACATTGTTTTTGCACCTTTTATCTTTATCGAAGACCCCTTTGACCCCGAAGGGAGCGTTGAAGGAAACCTCACTAGACCCTCTACGGCATCCGGGCTTTCAAGTCCAATGATACATGGTGGGGTAACATTATTGAGCAGACCAAAGATTGATCCCTACTATCTTATTAAGAATGTGAGTATTTTGTACAACCCTCATCAGTTTGCCTCAGGTGTCGTTTTAGAATCTGCTGGATCAGCTCCGTGTTAATGTCGAAGGCCAAATTTCACTTGAGAGCCCGTTTCGATGGGATGGTACGGGTACTTCTTGGAACTATGACGAGATCCTCCTGGCGTTTGCCAAGGGGCACGTGGTACAAATAAGATCAACGGACATGCGATCGACGACTCCATTCTTTGGCCTGAGTGTTGGAGGTAATCCAAGTTCGTCTCTCAACGGCCTTGGTGGTGTACCTGAGGCGCTATCTGCGTCCGAGACATGGACCGTCAAGTTCACTAAGGTCGCTGTACTCAGTCGCAAAGATGATCTGTTGGAAGGGGGGAAAAGGCCATTGAATCGCAAGTGGCGACCATATAGCGTCGCTCTTACGCGATCTCAGCTTCTCCTCTTCCGCGATCTATCGTGGTCATCAACATTACTTTCATGGAATGATCCGCCAAGGAAAACCCCCATATCATCAACATTGTTCAAGCCTGATGAAATCATTTCCTTGGATGATGCACTGGCAGTCCTGGACAGATCCTATAGCAAGGTGAGCTAGTTCGCGCTACATCTTTCTGGTCCTCATCTGTCTATACCACAGCACTTGAATACTTTTCGCCTCACCACTCGCGATGGACGCAACATTCTCTTCCAGACAACTGAGCAGAAAGAGATGGATGAGTGGATATCCCGTATTAACTATGCGAGTGCCTTCAAAACCACGGGTGTACGCATGCGATCGCTCGGAATAACAGGCAACGTTCTCAAGCTCACTGGAGTAGCTGCTGCTACGTCACATCTTCACGACTTGCAGCTTCCGAGTTCTGGTCAATCAAGAACGTTGACGTGGGGCCACCGTAACCTCTCTGAACCGATGGATGACCCTCCTGGCTATGGTGGGTCGCTCTGTAGGTACTTTGCGGACACGGATGGTTGCCCGAGTGAATTGGCAGATCTATCCGCACCCGAGATCGAGGGAGCGTCACAATTCAAGGAGACGTTTGATACAGTGAAAGCAGAATTGGCCGCCGCACGCGTCAGTGCCGGAGATTGTTCAGTCGTGGAGAAAGCATACCCGATTGGGGCAGAACCTCCCCGTCTCGCCTCCAGATCGCATACGATACATGCTCGGGTGGAAGATCTGGAGAATCGCATATGCGCCGCCAATGCACAAATTGATTGTAGTATGCACACCGCGAGAAATATTGGGATCTTGACACCATTCCAGAAATCCACCCGGGATCGATTACAGGGTACTATTCAGATCATGTCCAAGAAAATACAGACAATGCGCCTGGACGTCACCAAGCTCATTTGTCATCGCAACATTCTCCTCAACGATCTCGCTGTCGAGGAGAGGAATTTCAAACAGGCAACTTCGCTCGCTTTGCAAGCTGCAACCGAAACGTTGCAGAAGCGCTACTCCGAACGTACATCGCAGTTATCATTCTCAACTCAGGAACCCCGACCCAAGAGTCCGTCTCACGAAGAGACTCCTTCCTCAGGCTCGCAGTCCTTCGACTCACCTACTTATGAAACGTTCCATTCTGCACTAGACTTTGGTCCTGATTGGCCGTCGTCGGGTGAAGCGTTCCCTGCACCCTCACTTTGGGGCCCATCTCTCACCGCCGATTCACCGGTCACACAAGGATGTGATAGTCCAGCGAGCTGTTATCCGTCCCCTGACGAAACCTCATATTTATCATTATCCACTACCAACCAATCCCTGCCAGACACATCCTTACATGAAAACTTGCTCGTAACACCCGATTTCCCAGAGGAACAGGCCGAAGAATGGAACAAAACCAGAGCAGCGAAGCGCGTTTCGCTAGTAAAGCTACCATCCAATTTGCGAATGTCGGCCATTGCTGGCAAGTCCCCCTGTCATCTTCAAGGTAACGATTTGTTGAACGAGCAGACTTTTGCTGCTGGGGACATTGGTTACCGGATCTGACGCAAACGGATGCATGTTTTTATTACCACAAGCTCGTATTCATCTATGGCTCTCAGTATGGCGGTATACCCATTTCCATTTAACCTACCAAGTCGGTATACGTACACTTACATTGTGCCTTCGCTTCAGCAAAGCAACCGTCATGGGAAATGCTGTGTCATCACGTCATCGAAATAAGCGTCTGATTGAAACAGCATCTATACGACAGGATCTGAGAGAGTCTCGGAAGTCAAGCCACAGTATCTCCCTCGGATCGTGTGGTGCCCAGTTTCAATGCGTTGCGTCCAGTGAACGGTGGGACCGCGCCTGACCTCTAGATGTCATAGGTGAGTTTGCTTTCGAGTCTGGAACTAGCAGTGACTACTAGATACTGCCGTACAGACTCAAAAGCCCACCTACCAGTGACAGTTTCCCACCTTTGAGCGTTTCTAGGTTACAAGGGGTCAATATTTATCCAAGCATTTTCCAGTCGCTTGATTCGCTTCCGTGAGTTCAAAAATCACATGTAGAACTGGCATGTTTGCCTCTGTCTTGCGAACGCCGCCAGCCAGCCATATGATGTTTTCCCGTTCACTGGAGTAAGCAGAAGCGTCAACGATACCGAAGCATGTCGTATGAAACTGCTAGTTCCTTGTCCCCTCGCACCATACCCCCTCCCGCTCTCCCTCCCTCCCTTCACTTGACTAGTCTTCAGGAGAATAATGACTCCTCCAACCACCCTGGAGGCTCCACATTCACCATGAAAAAATTCAGACGGGCTTTTCACCACATTGTTTTTCCAAGACGGTTCGGCACAGTAGGTCGCCTGGCTGAGGCAACGGTGAGAGACAAGAATGTGGTTTGCAGTAGTAGGTCCTCAAGTTCCTTGAAGCGCAGAACGGCTAGCCGTCCTGTTTCTCCGCCCTCGACGACATCCATTATCCCTCAACCGCCGACTCCCTCACATATTTCCACACCACAATACTCACCGACAACGCTAATTACGCCCTTCCCTTCGCTAAATATCTCTGACATACCAGCTAGAAGCCTCACAAATAATTCACCATTTTCCAACATCTTACTTACTAGAGAAGATAAAGAGCGTGAAGATGATGATCCAGCACTTGCGCTCTGGCACACGGAACAACTGCACCGTGCAAGACTTGCAAAGTTGACCAGGCACCTGGGAGAGGAAATTCCTGTAGAAATGGTGCTAAGCCCTCCTTTCCTATCCTGCGGTTCATCACATTACCCTGTTCACTCGCGTCGTGGTGGTTATCATCACAAACGCAGAAGTCTCGACCCTTTGGCATTCATACAGGAGACATCCGTCACTGTGTCCTCTGCAGGAGTTTTGCGGAGAAGTAAATCACTAAAGGGGCAAGGCCACCCTATATTGTCCGTGATTGGCACTACCCCTAAGCCGCTGAGTACAGAATACGTTACCAGTGCGGTTCGCAGTGCCGAAGCTACGGTGAGATAGAAACTCGGGACGTTGCACAGTTTTTTACCTTTTCCACTCAGCCAAATACGGTAGCCATACCTAACCCAGCACCACCCCCAGTCACCATTTCGGAAGCTCACTCGAACCCTTCAATGAATATTCCTAATGGCGATGTTCCACGCGAAAGGGTATCGATGGACACATGTTCTGACAGTCTTCTTTCGCATACTTCCCGCCTATCTACCGAGACCTCCAGCGAGATCTCTCCGTTCTCCCTCCGTCCCACCAAAATCAGATCGCTTCCCCGGCGACCTACGACAGCCGACGCGAGTCGGCGTGTAGAAAAATTAGCGAACTTCTTTGGTGTCTGTCACGGAGATGTTTCGGCTGTTGCCCACGGAACCGCTCAGAAACTCCGATTTTCATCTAGTGGCGTAGCAGGAGACCTTGCTATTAGTGATCATGCCCCAGATCCACAGCTCAAGGTTGAGGTGAAGGTCAACAAGCCAACTCGCTTTCGGAATGGTAGAGCGATGGCAAAAAGTGTACATCCAGACGATGTGATGGACAAGCTCAGAATGATGAGAGCATCTTAGCACCTAGATGTAAAATTGTACAGGGGAAAATATTAGTCATCATATTAGTGGCATGACAACCCTAACCCTAGTGGTCTCAAACCTAAACCTAACCCAATCCTTGGGTTCTGTCCACGTCCACAGCCAACTGCAAGAAAAATTATGGTGAGCAGTCTCTCTTGGTAACACAGTAGTTTCTAAAGACCTCCCAACTAATATCTAGCCAGTTTTCCAAGACGAGAGTGGTTTAGCCGTCAAATTCTTTATACAGAAGGATATCCCTGAAGAAATTCAGGCCGAGTTATGCGAAACAATCACTGTGAGCAGGCTTGGCACCGGGTTGGACCATAGATTTGACGTGCAGCTCAGTCTCTCGGTGGGCGCGTAGAAAGCAAGGTGCCCAGGCAAGGCTACGTTTTAACCCAGCCTGGTACTCCAGAAGAGGAGCGTCTTCGCCTTTGCTGGACCAGTCCTGATCGCCCTGAACGTCATTTCGTGCCCTACACCTACGTTGAGGCTTGTAAGATCGCAGGAATGCTGCTGAAACAGATATTTGTCGAGAATGGAGTACCCATCAAGATGCACATACATCCTAGCATCGCAAATGTGAACGCGCGTGCGGCACTCAGCCAGCGCATCATGGTGAGTTCGGCAGTCATAGCTGTCGTATTCTGGGACCTTACTGAGTGACCCAAGCATTCCGGAGGAGACCCCACTGCATCCCCTCAGTCTGCTCGTGTAATCCTTGCAGACCCAAACACAGAAGTCTTTCAGCATCTCGTCAAGTCGTATCAAGGCGTCCCAGACAAGTATATCGAATCTTACTTATGGGTCAAGAAATGCGTGGAGAAAGGTGCACTTGTTTATACGCCACTGGTGTATAAGAACCCAGGAGGCCGGCGTCCCGGGGAAGAGTGAGTTTCCAGCAACCTCGTCGATCACAGGCGTACTTATCACATTCAGACGAACTCAATTTACTGAAGAGGACGAAGAGCGTCTGTGTCAGTGGATAGCGACCAAAATTCCCTACAAGAAAACAGGTGGTAGAACTGGTAATCGTCTGTACCAACAACTATGTGAGATGGTGGGTCCAGAGGACATACCCAACGATCCCCTTCTGATACCTCCCAGGCTATCGACCCAGAGTATGCGTGGGTAACTCGACACACATGGCAGTCATGGCGGGAGCGTTACAAGAAGAACTCGGTCCGCTTGGACAATATGATTACCGCAATCGTAGATCAGAAAAAGCCGGCGCACGGGGAGAAAGGGCAGTATGGTTACGTTCGACAGGCGGAGGAAAAAACCAGGCGTACGAGGAAAAAGCGCACTAAGCCAGTGGACGAGCCGCTTCACGCGGATCATACGGAAAAACCGATAGGCAACACAAATACTACTGTGCCGATCATTCTGTTCACTCCAGACCAAATCTCCAGCGAGCCACAAGCTTCAATGTCCGAGATTCATGCGCGACAAAGCCCCGACGAAGAGGAAATGGCAGACGGCGAAGAGAGCGAGGAATGGGGCATTCGAGTTGGCAACCAATCTCCTCCAACATGGGGGAAACGGGAATTGGATGACGAGGGCGACGGAGAGCCACGCGCCGCAAAGAAAGCGAAACCAACGTGAGTATTCTCTTATGGAATCGAGCCCAAGCCCAAGAACCCTACAGTAATTCAAGCTCACATTTTAGTACCTTCGCGGCACCAATCACATTGCCATCAGGAGACGGACAGGCAATGGTCCCGCTTCATTGCATTGACCAAGCAATCTATGATATAGCCAATGAATTCAGGTTCACTGTACAAGAGGTGAAAGAATTCTATGACAAGTGCGGTGAAATGGATCGCACTAGGACACGTTTTCAGAGAATGCGACAGTTACTGAACAGTGTCGAAGACAGTATTGGTGGTGGTACCGGTCTGTAGTCGAGGGACGTTCTTGCCTACCCCACTTGCCGTTCTTACATGTACTCGCAGTCCCTAATGGACAAATCATACGTACACACTATGATATATCGTTGTCTGCAAGTTTAATATAATCTGCCGCTCGCACAGGTGCAGAGGGACTGTCAAATGGCTTCTTGCGTCTAGGTACCGGCAGGGTCATGCGCTGTGTCTCGGAAGAGGAACATTCATTACTCACTTTTCTCCGGCAGCGACAGATGGGAATGAAGCAAAAAGGTCTGGGTGCTTAGGCAGAGGCGATTCACTTTATGCAATCCATTAGTGAAATGAATATAACGACGGCGACAACTGACCTAAAGTAAGGGTGACGGAGAGCCTCTTCAGCAGTGATGCGCTGTGCCGGATCATATGTCAAAAATGACATTAAAAGATCAATCCCCGATGTTGTCATGTACTGGAATCGCTGGCGAAATTGATGAGCATGTGGGGAAGGGAGTGTGATGGTTTTAGAGAGGGGAAGACTGGAGTATTCCGGCCAAGAGGAGCATGTGGGAGGGCCGAGGAGCTTGAAGATCATGGAAAGGAGTTCGACCTCTCCTTGAGCCTGAAAAACCGGCTCTTTCAAGAGCAGTTCCGCGAAAATACACCCAACAGACCACATGTCTATGGCAGTCGAATATTTGGTAGCTCCCAAGAGAATTTCTGGGGCACTGTTGACGGATGTAAGGAGGACAAAAAATAAAATAGATGCCCACTAACATACCGGTACCATAAGGTCACCACTAGTTGTGTCAAACCGCCTACCCCAACGGGATCACCGTATCTTCGAGCGAGACCGAAGTCGGCTACCTTGATCATCCCCCGGTTGTTCATGAGTAAATTACTGGTCTTCAGATCACGATGTAGAATCCAATTGGAATGACAATGAGCGACAGCAGATAATAGCTGGAGCATCAGAGTTTTGATTTCCGATTGCAGGAAGGGGGATGGCATGAGGGTCAGGAGTGTCTTGAGGTCATGCTCGATGAAATCCATCACTACGTAGACTCTTCAGGTGGATTGTGTTGATCGCAATCTCGAAGGCGACAGGACAGCTGAACTCACTGCGTCAAGGTGTCACCAACGACTACCTCGCGAATTCGAACCACATTTTCGTGCTGACACGCCATGAGAGCACTGATCTCACGAAGTGCAGTGATCGGGAAGCCATGTTTCTCCTCGTCGAGCTTGAGCCTCTTAAGGGCAACCATGTCCCCTGTCTCCTTGTCCCTGGCGCGAAAGACAACACCATAGGACCCTTCTTCTATTTGATTGAGTCGCTCGTAACAGTATACGGAACGGGACGGCTGGATTGACGGATGAGAATTTCTGAGAGGTACAAAGACACTATGCGAGGTAGGATGGGTTGGGCGAGATCGCTGAAACGGAGAAGGATCTACAGGTCTTTGACTGGTGTCTTGAGCGCGGGCACTCCGAGCGGACTTTGTGCGACGTTTGAGGGATTGTTGATGCCTTTGGATTGCTTCGGCCTCGGGGTCCTCTTCGTCCCATTTAGAACGTTTCCGCGATGGCGTGGACGTCGTGCTCTCTGCATTCGAAGGCAGCGATGAACTCTGCATTCCCAAGTCACTTGAGGTATTCGGTGTTCACCAAATGAAACGAACCGAGTAGCAGTTCGGTCACGTGCAGTGATCTTCATTCCCCGCACGAACTCCAACCTCACTCTACCAAGGATGGACAACATCATGGATCCAGAGTTAGCCTCAGAGATGGTCAAGTTGCTCGCACAAGAGCTCAAGGCCGTCAGAGCTCAACTTCGCGAAGCCGAAAAGGTAGTTCTGCAATTTCCCCAAGCTCAAGCTTACCATCTCTACCTTCCAGAGAACCGCCACTACTCCGTGCACGGGTGGTTCTTCGACTGGAATCACTCATGAGAGGGCACAGACACTAATTGATGAGAACGACACTCTCAAAGCGGACAACGCTGCCCTCCAGGAAAGGATAGCCAGGCTCCAGGACGAGCTTGCACAAGTATCCTCCATAAAGTCAGAGGAAGCCTCATCTAACCCCTTGCAATATCCGGAGGTGGTGACGCCTTCAGCAGCTTGTCGACCACGGATGACTAATATGCCTCTTTAGCTGATGTCTCATACGAGAGGAGAAATCGCCAGACTGCTTGCTGAAAATAAAGATCTCATCCGCGAAAAGGTGGCGGTGTGTTTTCCATTATACCTACGAGTTTACATGGGCTTCGCGCGCAGAAGGAGGCTTTACGGAATCAGGAAAAGCTGTCAATTCTTGAAGAGAAGTACAGGCGGACCAAGGCTAAAGTTCTCGAGTACAATGAGGCTCGTAAAATCCGACTGCACTACAACATGTACTGGAGTTGTAACATTGCCACAGATTTTGAACGAGCTTCGCGTCGCGCTCTCGAACTGTCTTCAAGAGCTAGAACAGGTCAGCCCGGTACTCTGTCACAAGCAAGTAATTAACGATACCACGACAGTCAAAAAAAGCAGTGGTTTCTGAAATTGATTTCAGAGACTATCTGAAAGACATACCCTACGAACCTGTGGAAGGTCAATTAAAGTTGTCTTCAATCCAACCATACACTCGTGCTCTCCATACCAAGCTCCGTAAGGTATAGAGGCACCACATGAGATTGAATTCACGGTACTTAATGCATTGAATAACAGGGTGTTATGGACACTTGGTAAGCATTGGTCATGGAAAGACTCGTTCTTCTTAATACCTTCCCAGTAAAGGACCTTACACCCTCGGCTACAATGAGGTAATTTGGTCTCCGTCCGGCATCGCGCTAGGTCTCGTTGTCAAACCAACCTTTCAATACAACCCCAAAGTTCACGGCGGCACTTGGACTAAATTCGAGAATATTTTTGACGTTGGCAAGCAGATGGATGTTATTTTATTAGGCAACAAAAATCGTTACCTGGGCACATATGAGCGGGTGGGAGACCAAGGCACCATGGCAATCGCACCAGAAACATTGAAATATCTAGACCACAAGGTGCGTGTGTATTGGAATGGGGTTACGCAGACAACGACATATTTTGCAGACATTGGATTATGTTTCACAACGCACGACACTGTTTCCGGACTTGATGCCTCCTTCCCACACGCTGATGATCCAAAATATGTACAAGCATGGGGTCATCAAGCTTCAGTGCTTCGTGATTCGATGTGTCGCATTTAATCAGACCTTTGCTGAAGAACTCCGAAAGAAATGTGCATCCTCCGTACAGCAGAATCTGCCAGGTGACACTATCGTTAATACATCAGCAATTACTAGCGGGGACGTTCGGAAGCGGAAAGGAAATCCGGGATCGACAGTACATTCGACCAAAAACAAAAAGAGGTATGGACCTTTGCCTATGAATTAATAAATTCTTTGTGAACGTGTTTCAAATCTCTAGGAAACACTGACTAGTCATGTATATTCATACCACGTTACCTCCCAAGTATTCAAATAATTCTACAATCCTTTTTCATGCCATTGTGGCGTAAACTTTGATGTCAAGACACTTGCGTAGATTGTGTGAAGTTTCCCCAACTTTTAATGAGACACTGCCTTCGTAGCTAGTTCGCCGCACAAAAGGCTGGATGCAAACAATTCCGATGGCTTTGAACAAGTCTTCTAGGATCCATGTCAACCGTGGCCCCGTGAGTTCAATGGCAGGTTCAGAATTCATCTCCAACAGCTTAACCTGGAAACCAACGGGTTCGTGTGAAACCAGGAAGTCAGCGCCATAGAGCTCAAAGGCGTTGGGTAACGGCTGTAGACAAGTATTAGAGGACCCAAAGGGACCGGAGGGACCGGAGGGAGTGAATTATCATGCCTGGAAGTGTATTGGTTGGTCGAGCGCAGCCTTGAATGTTTCTGAGAGGGCGTCAGCTATTTGCTGTTTGATCACGGCGACGTCTACGGTGTTCAATACATTGTCTCTCGATTCCTCGCCACCAGACAATATACGACACCCGGTCAACTCATCCAAAAGACGGACATTCTCTTCTCCGCGATAGGTTTGCAAGGAGGTGTTGGTCAAGTGAGGAGTGAGGGACACACTTGGCTCCAGGTCAGAGCGCATGGGAGCGTGGTAGGGTTCGGCGGAGAACAGCGCGAGGATGCGTTCGTACATGAACACTGTTAGAGCGCCTGACGCAATAACGTATGTCCGCAAATGAAACTGTTAGACGAGTGTCATTTGAATCGACGGAGGTACGGAGGGAATCAAAATGACTTTGTGACCCTGAAGATTGCATGATGGCCGGGCCGTAGTCGACAGTGGGACTTCGTTTGGATCGACAAGTAAAGGAGCAGATATATACTCCTGGATGGACGCTCAGCTTGGATGCTGATAGTATCGACATTACTGATACCTGAAGAACGAAATGCCTAAGTTGAGAAGTCATGACAGATGTGGTTGTTTCGTCTGCCTCGTCGTCAGGATCGCAATCGAATTCTTGAAATATGCTTTGCAAGGCATTTTTGCTGTCGAAGAGCCTGATACCCATCCCTCTGTCGGCCATGCCCGGTTTGAGAATGAACCATCGCTTGATGTCGTCGCTGTTAGTATCAAGCGTGCTGCCGAGGTCCCATAGCTCGTCGCTCCACATTTCGTCAAGCTCATCTGCGTAGGCGATATCGATATCCCAAGTGAGGGGTACGGCTTTTGCCAGAAATGAGTGGGGGCGTTTGGCCAGATATGATTGAATGCACCGGGCCAAGAAGTGCTTTCGAATGAGTGCCTTTCTGATCGTATAAGATGATGAGAGGACATGGTTCGGCTCAGAAGCAGTGAGGGCATGGTCGATGCAGTCGTAGCTAGCCCATTGGACGAGGTTTGATGGTGGTGATGAAGAGATAACGGACAGAATGGAGGATGATAGGCCAAGATCGGCGATGGAAGTGTGAACGAGGGAGCTGGTGAAGGGAGCACTGGGCCAAGCAACAAAGATGGTTGGCTGAGCGAAGTTCATGGTGAAGACTAACCTCGGGGGACTCGGAAGCCAAACTCGTCCGCTGGTCCTCTTCATGGGTAACAACTACATCTTCTCCTTGACGCCAACCTTTACCCAAGGCCTGCTCCTCGGACAGTTATCCATTCTCCTCATCCTTGCCCTCGTCCTCAAATACCTTTTCTTCCTCCCGCAAAGTGACGAATCAGAAACCCCAAATTTCCGTCCGTTCACCAAGCCGCCCAATTCGTCGCGAACACGTTCACCACCGCCCGAAGCCGATATCCCCCCAAGAGACGCAGAGTCGGCCAATTGGTTCAACTCCCTTGCACGGCAGGTCCGTCAACCTACCATGCCATGGTGTGGCGCGTCTTATAACCTTTGTGCAGGCAGCTGACGTCTACCGGGCAAAATTGCAGAACGGATTAGAAGGCTCCGAAGGGAATGAGGTTGCCCGGGCTCGAATAGAAGCATATGCCAACAAAATCCGCCCCCGCAGTTTCCTTGTTTGTTCTCTGTCTTTTTTTTGTCACTTTCCTCCCTGAACAAGCATCCAGGATCACATCACTGTCCATGCGGTGGACCTCGGAAACTCGGCGCCACTGCTGTCCAACGCCCAGCTCGTGGACGGTACAGGGGAAACGAGTGCTTTAACTGTCAGTATCCTGCACCACGTCCCGCTCAGACACTGAATGCGCCACAGTCCGTCAAGTTTCACATGTCCTATGCCGACAGCATCTCAATATCACTATCCACTGCCTATTTGTTCAATTACCCAATGTCGTCCTTTGCGCGGCTCCCTGTCTCGCTCACGGTATCCCTCGATCTGTTCGAGTCATCGGCGAGTCCGCGTTCATCTGGCCGTGATACATCCACTCATGGAACTCTTAGGTCACTGTTGCACCTCCGTCTCCCTTTTCATCCGAGCCTGTTTTAACAATATCTTTCCCTTCAGAGTTTACTCTCGATTTGAAGACCACCTCTCTTATGGGTAGTCGAGCCATGCTAAAAGATGTCCCAAAGCTACACGAATTGATCGAACATCAAGTTCGCAGAGTACTCACTTCCAGAGGGACTTGGAAAGTGGCCCTGCCTGGTCTTGGGAATGTAGCTGGAGTCACAGAGAAGGGAGAGCAGGGTGGGGGTGGAGAGTCATTATAGTGATCGCAGGGTTTTTCCGTTCAAATTGTCGGCTTGACGTCCGTCACATGCTTTCTAGACTCAATTGTACACCATACTCGATTCCCCCGCGTCTTCCCGCAGATCCCAGTACGTTGCAACACTGGCCTACGCAGACGAAACACAGCGTGTGGTCGTTGAGAAGTAACGGTGCACTTCCAAAAATACGCCTTCCAGCAGATATGACCATCATGGGATCAGTGCTACCGGAGAGCACTTTGAGACATCATGATATGGTGTTCATATAGGCATTCTGGTGAGGCAACGATTCGAACGACTTTATAGCCCTTACACAGGTACGTATAGTGGTTCACGCAATGCTAGTGGGTCCACAAAGGCAATGGGATTCGCATGCGATATAACGTGCCCGTTCGTATGCACTGGTGGAAATATCAACCTCGAAGTTACCTTCACTGAGTGAAATCATCACAGCTTTCATGTGTCCGTGCTATGATTAGAAGACTATTGTCAAGAACCACACGATTTCGCTCACGATGGATCGAACACTGACTGCGGCACGCACAGAATAGGCAAGGTCGAAATAAATCAACGGTCCTGCGATGATGCTATGAATTGTCAAGCTGTTGCTACACTGTATCGCTTGGAGGTGTAAATATTCACCTGTTGGTCTTAGTGTCGAATACAGTGACATTGTGTCCACCCAGGGGTGGGAGGCGCCTCAGGTAGATAGAGGAATATGCTCACAACAACGCCGGTGTGCAAGGCACGAATATCGATCTCGATAGGATGACTAGATTAGCAGCAAAGTCCTGGACGTTGCTCTCCTTGTTGGTGGACCAGAAAAAAGAGTGTTAGTCGGTTTGTTTTTATCAGTTCTGTAGATCAATTCGATTCGGGACCTTTCGTGTAAATGAGCCGCAGGTAAACACCTGAATCAGCCTGAGTCCGTCAACACAATCTTGAACATTAGACTGACTGGTCTGGGAGCTGGCGTACTGTTCTTTCTATTGCTGATTACCGTACCTGTTTCATCATACATCTGCTTGTGAACAGGATCCGAGCTTCCTATGACAAGGGAGTATCATTTCCCTAACAGTTAGTCCGGTGAACAGACCAGAATTCTACGAGGTAAAACGTCGAAGCGACTTTGGGTTTTCACCGTGGCCATGTAGTCTGCAAGGAAGAGACCTTGTGTGGGGTACGATGATATATATGCGTATGCAATGAAAGAAGGGGCGAATACCACCCTGTAGTTTCGCTCTCAGCTCTACCACAATTGCATGAATTGAAAATTCCGTAGCGTGCAAATATGCTTACCATTCGAGCAAAGCTCGACTGAGAAGTGGGAGTAACACCGAATCCTAATGGACGTAAGGAATGCAGGTGATGCCCGTCTCGGCCAGAACAGACGAATAGGTAGAAATTCTGGAACGGATGGCGGGTTATATTGTCTAATAGCAGGCTGGGGGGATCCTTACAGTGAGGTGCCCATGCCTCGGCTGAACAGCACAGCGCGAGAGATACCATGTAACCGAAGGTGGGGGCAAGAGTTCGATGTCGAGATGCGACGTGCTGAATGGCCGAGGTGAACTGACGTGTCTCAGCAATGCCCCAGGTTGGATGGCCCGCCGCCCGAGACCCTTGACACTTTGTCGCTTCGACTGTCGACCGTTGTCCACTCGAACCAAAACATGTCGTCAGCTTCGTCGAACATCGTCTTCGACGACATATTCACTATCAATGGGATCGACAAAGAGGGAAAGAAATTCGACAGAGGTACAGAGACCCATGGAATCGTTCGCAAGATACTGATCCAACTGCCAGTGTCCCGGCTATACGCTCGCTCCAAAAATCATGACATGGACATGACTCTAGATTACAACGTCGAGCTATTCCCTGTCGCCGAAGGTCAAAGTATCGCCATGGCACTTGCTTCGTCGTTGATCCCATCTGGGGGAGGTGATGGTGCTGAAGGAGAAGACAAGGACAGAGACATCTGGAGGCCCGATGGGAAAGGCGTGAAAGGACTGGACGAGGAATACGAGTATGTGATGCATGGGAAGGTGAGTACATCATGGCGAGAAGAGACCCGAGTGAACGAGCAGCGGTGCAGGTGTACAAGTTTGACGGGGGAGGAGAGATTGTGTATGGTGAGCCCCGGCGTCTGTTGGACCGCGCGCTCATGTGTTGCACAGGACCGTCTACGCATCGTTTGGTGGTCTCTTGCTGTCGCTGACAGGTTCTTTTCGACACATGGCCGGCATCGTGCTCGGTGACCCCGTCTTCATCTTGCTTAGAAAGTAAACGAATAAAATCTCGAGGGAGAAACGACGGCGTTTCTGTATGCTGCTACTATCCTACACTACCTCTGTCGTACGCACAGGACGCAGTCAAGCATCCATGTCCTCCAAGACTTGTCTGGAATGCTCCTTTGCCTCCTCCGAAACGTTCGGGTTCTTCAACGTGGCCTGTGTGCACGTCAGCAGAGATCCAAGCGAGACGCTGGCAGGGTGCGCGAACCTTGTGACCGCCGACAACGTTGCCCGCATTCTTGCCCTCGTCACGGCGCTGCTGCTCGGGCAGCTCGCCGCGGCTTTCCATTTCGTCGAGCGCCTGCTTCGAACGTCCCTTGGCCTCCTCAGAGACGTTTGGGTTTGCCATCGCGGCCTCTGCAAATGTCAGTCAGACGCTGCCGGTACCGGGACGTTGTTTGGGCGTACTGTGGCCTCCGGCGACCTGAGCGACGTGTCAGCTCACGACGTTCGAACGGCGAGGCAGGACGTACGTTTCCGAGGTTTGCCATGTTCAAGATTGTGTAGAAGGATGCGGCGAGGGATGCTGGGGACGACAGCGAGCACAGTCGGGCTTATATATGTTTTCCAGGAGGCTACGTCACCGAGTCGTCGAAATCGCAACGCTTGTATATGCGCTCATCGATGAGGTCACCATGCACGTGACTGAATTGCAAGTATAACAATGTACATCTCCGGTGATTTAGGACGGCAACACCTTTCCAGGGTTCATAATGTTGAGCGGGTCAAAGACCTGCTTGACTTTCCTCATCCACTCTATGCTGACATCACTCTTCGAATACCGTAGTGCGCTGGTCTTCATTGATCCGATCCCATGCTCTGCAGATACAGATCCTTTGTGCGATGCTGTGCAACATTCACATGGTTACCTTCATCATCTCATCCAGGACAAAGCCAGAACGCACCAACTAGCTCATAAATGAATGGCTCGAGAGCTGCCTCCAATTCAGGACGGTAGCCATGTTTAGCGATCACATTCAAGTGCAGGTTCCCTGCAATGGGCCGAGGTAAGATCAATACAACCATACGTGGCAGGATCACTCACCATCACCAACGTGTCCGTACCCCATCACCTTCGAGATTGCGTGATCGCCATAAAGTCCCTTTGAGATCAGACGTTCGCGGACGGCATCCACCACGCTCTGAAAGTCTGCGAGAGGAACAGAGACATCGTATTTGTACGGCTTCCCTTCCTTTTGCACGCATTCCGTCAAGCCTTCCCTCAGCGCCCAAAGCGAGGCAAATTGACCCGGCGACTGTGAGAGAGTTCCCGTGTAAATGAGGGGCTCGTCAGCTGACATCAGACTTTCGAGCAAGTTGTTCAGTTTCTGTGATCAGCCATGTTCGCCGAGTTTAGCTGGTGGTCGGCTGATACAGTCAGATATAATTACCTCCAAATCATGCTCCTGGTTCCCACCGCTTGTCTCGGCAAGGACGAAGCACTGTGCATCACCTACTTCGTCCGGATTTAGGATGGGTCCAAGACCATGGTCAAGGCCCATGTCATACGCGGTACGATCGATGTACTCGAAAGCGGACAATATTTCGCCCAGTTGCCGCTTCACGGTCTGGAAAAGCGGAAGGACATTCTTAAAATGGGGCAATGCCAGGAAGATATTGTTGGATGCCTGGGGCGCCGGTGGGGTGAGAATCGATACACCCGTGATTACACCGAGCGTTCCTTCTCCGCCAATAAACAGCTGCTTGAGGTCGTAGCCTGCAGTAGGACTGAGATGGTGAGGGTCTTCTCGCACACTCGGGTGACGCACCGGTGTTGTCCTTACGTAAAGTGGACAGCTGGTCGAGTACAGTGCCGTCTGGAAGGACGACTTCGAGCCCGAGCACGGTGCCATGGAGGGAACCGTACCGCAGAAGCCGGAGACCTCCTGCATTTGTAGAAAGGTTTCCACCTATCTGACAACTTGACGAAAGTAAGTTTGAGGGAGAGAAGACAAGGGGGGATGCGCCGACCTTCCTTTCGCGCCGAGGTCGAGTGGCATGATGTGATTGTAAGGGGCAACGTGGTCGCTGAGAGATTCGAGGATGCATCCCGCGTCGGCGACCAGGATACCTAGAGAAAATGAGGACAGTCGCATTTCGTTCAGGATATGGACAGGGAACCGGGTAGTTACCAGACACAGGGTCAAAAGAACGAACATTATTCATTGCGCCCAAGCTGAGAACGATTTCCTTTTGCAACGAGATGCTCCCCCCGACGAGACCAGTGTTGCCGCCTTGGGGTACTACGCCAATGCGGCGAGTAGCACAGAACTTGACAATGTCACTAACTTGCTGTGTTGTGCGTGGACGCAGGACGGTATTTGCTTGTCCGTGGTATTTCCCCATCCAGTCTACATTGTAAGGAGCGAGGTCGTCGGGTGAGTTCGAGCTCGGAGCAAGGGTGGAAAGGATCGCGTTGGGTGGGAGTATCCTTGCAAAGTGAGCGAGGTCATCGCCTGTGACGGTGTTGAGATGCGCGAATGAAGGGACGCTGTGGGCCCATCTGCGGGAAAAGTGAGCGGACCGCGGGGCAAGGAGACGGAAGAACATGGCACACGACAAACTCGCATCCAAACTAAGCAACCATATACTGGCTCCGATCAGCGTCACATGACTCACTCTCGACACGTGATCTGGGCCGTGGGAAATACTGGGTCGGGTCCCACTCGACCTGCCCTCTCCGTGCACGCTCTCGTGCCAGCATCCTCCTCCCCCCCCCCCCCCCCCCCCCCCCCCCCCCCCCCCCCCCCCCCCCCCCCCCCCCCCCCCCCACCCCCCCCCCCCCCCCCCCTCCCCCTCCCCCTCCTCCTCCCCCTCCCCCTAATGCTCACCGTCCATGCCCAATCAACCCCCCCGCCCGACGAAGATCCCGGCCCTTCCAACCACACACCCCACTCGCTGCTCGGAAACGCCAAGGATTCGATGCCCGCTTCGGACCCCAGTAGCTCGACTCGACTCGACCCCTCCGTCGCACATCCGCCATCCGCGCAGACCACGCAGGAGCCTGCTGAAGCAGCCAGCGTCCACTGCCTCCCTGTAGAACATGTTGCTGCCGTCCATTCTCAGCGACCGTCGACCGCTCGATCTCCGCCGTCCTCCGACGCCCATGCAACTCCCCCTTCCCAGTTGCATACCCAGTCATCCAGCGTGACGGCGGATCCGGTGAGAGATCGTCAGGCAAGACGCCGTTCAACCCTGGAGGTAATTCCCGTGCTCTTTGCCTCTGCGCAAACTCCCCAACGTTAAACTTTGATCTAGCCTTCGCGGTTTAACAATCGCCTCTCTGGCTTTTTCTCAAATCTTATCCATCGTCGTGACACTATCACCTCGGCGAACCCTCGCCCGACTCAAGAAGAAATGCCGACAACACCTCTCGCAGGGCAGTCCGAATCAGGTTCGAGGGTACACTCTCCGGCGCCCGCCCGGTCACCGACCCCTCCGCCCCCACTACCTCCACCCACGCTCCACGAACTGGGCCTCTCATTATCCGCGATTACACCCGACCTTGCGCCGTCCCACTTCAGTTCCCCACCTGCAAGCGGGGCCTTTTTAGCCCCCCATTATCTCCTTCTCTGTCACGCACAGGGCTTGGACGTGCTCCCTCTTGTCTCGCCTCCAGCTTCTCAGCCATATACTCTTGTGCGTAGGGTCGCGTTTAAACACGTCGTTGTAATGGAACATCGTGGGGTGTTGGTGGCTATAGCGGGCCGCAGGGATGGTGTTCGAGTGTACGCTTTAGAGGAAGTCAAGAAAGCTGTCGAGTGGCGCATAGATGTCGAAGTCCGTAGAGAACGCGAACGATCACGCAGAGAAGAGTCCAAGAAGGCTGGTCCTAACCCGAGCATTGGCCAGCGCGGTTCGTCGGAAAAGCGAGGCAAATTATCACTGTCGACTCCACCAATCGCCGAGATACAACAAAACAGCAAGTTCGCTTCAAGATCACAATCAATCTCCAGTTCTGCCACAGCAAAGAAGCCGAGGCCGCCGACAATGCAACCACTCTCTTCATTTCCCCCTCCAGGCCAGCCCCCTCCTTACACTAGCGTGCCAGACAACCGGCCGCCTTTACGAAATCAGCAATCTTCAGTTTCTGTAAATATAGTTCCCTCCAGGCGATCGTCATTATCTTCGGTCGTTGTTCCTCCTGTTCCCCCGTTATCCCCTCCAATAGCAAGTGCACCCACTGTCACCGTTCCAAATGCAGAAGACGTATCAAAGAACTCCGACTGGCTTGAAGCCAGCGATGACGAGGCTATCGATATGTTAACGGCGGGTGCAAGCGGAAGTCGGGCATTAGATGAGAGGACGAGTTCCATTCCACCTCCAAGGAGCGATGACCAACATGACAACATGGATGGCACTACCAATGCACTTCCAGTTCGAAGCCACACGGTTCAATCCCACCGGAGGAGTCGTCCATCAAACCTTGATTTAAGTATTTCTTGTACGAACGCAGGTCCTGTGTGTCCAGTTGATCTTTATCTGTCCTGAGCTTTTCTTACCGTTCGCTAGGCTTCCCAACCTTCACCACAGGCGATTAATCAGAATACTGCCACTCATACCTCTTACGAAACACCGCCACGGCAGCTTTCTCCTGTAGATCCTGATGAAGATGACGACGATACTACTGCCGTTCCTGGTGAACGGATTACACTTGTTCAAGCTCTGTTGGAAAGCAGGCTCCCTGAATTACCTCCCGCAGGCACCACTCAACCTCAGGAGCCTATTCTGATTCATGCATCAGCCCCGGCGACAAGCGAAGATGATTTCTCTGCAATACCTTCGTTGCCTGATGCTCTTTCTTCTCACAGTCGAAGCATCTCCAGTCGGCCGGAAAGACGACGACGACGTTGGTCTGTTCTCGGAAGTATTTTCAATCCCACCGGGTCCCAAGACATCAGAACATCGCCTTCCTTATACGACACGCCTTTGGGTTCCCCTGTGTCGCCACCTTCTCCGACGATACTTGAAAGTGAAGGTAGACCTCTCGCACGTTCACTCTCTAATCGCACACGACCCTTGGCGACTACGACTGGGCATGCTCCTCGACCGTCCACATCTGGAGACCCGCGCCCTCCACATGCTAGCTCGATTCCACCTGTGCCCACTGTTCCGTCCACCCTGGGGTCAGTACCGCCACAACGCCTTTTTCCGCGAATTTTCAGCACGGCGTTCAGTTCCCGTAGGTCAGACGATCGACCCCCGACGTTCGTGCTCAAGAATGTTGATATGGACTCAAGAAAGAACACCGTCCAATCCCCGCCAACTCCGCAAGCACCACCCCCAAAACTTGAATATGTGAAACTCCCCGGAACCAAGGGATCTCTTCTGATTAAAGCAGTCGAGACCCAGAAAAAAAGGTACGGTGAATGCGCTGCAAATCATTCTCCTCTGATCTTGTGATAGCTTCCTCGCCATTCTTTGCGGAGAGAATGGAGAGAAGGTGGAACTGTTCGCTGGAACATATAGAACAGCTCTTGGCCTCTCACGTACTTTTATTCTTCCAGACTCTCCTAAGTCCCTCGAACTACAACTGCAGGGTGATGACCTTGTGGAAGTCTTTTTGGTATTTTCACAGAATGTTTTTGGGTTGGAACCTGCAACCGTGAGGGTGCGGGAAGTCCGTATCGGGCGCGCAGAACGAAGAGCCGCTCGGCGGAGGGTAAGGGAAATCCGAAATGGACAGACGGACCTTTTTGATACCGATCCACAAGTTCTTGAAGATGAAGACAACGTCAACCTTGGCATTGGTGTCACCCTACCATCTGGCCAGGATTTACTTTCGCGCAACAACTCCACTGCACATCTACCTGAACCCGTCAACACACCAACGGGAAGCAGTGGCGCACACGATTCTGTTCTGGCGCACGCTGAGGAACTGGTTGCCCTTGCTTCCGCCCAAGTTGGACCTTACACAACGTTCCAGCAGTTATCATTCGCGCCAAAGATTCCTCTTGCTACTGTCGCTGACGACTATATCATACCCCCAACATATCCTGATTTCCTCGATTATCGCGCTGAGCATGAACCAGACACTTACGGGGATGGCAGAAACCTTGCGTCTATCCAGTTCAACCCGCCTGGTTTACCCATGCCAGCTCCGGCGCCTCCGTCGAAATGGTTCTACCGTGATCCCAAAGGTGTTGTCCATGGTATGTTGTACTTTTGGGATATTTCCGAATTCTATTTACAATGATCCAGGACCTTGGAAAGCGAGCTTGATGCAGGCTTGGTACAAGGACGGCTTGCTTCCACCCGATCTCCCTGTCCGCAAAGAGGAAGATACTGAATATATACTACTCAGAGACCTCAGACAACAGTGTATTGATCCTGTTCACCCATTCCGGTCAGCCCCACCGCTCCCGGCTTTACAACCTTCCCCACCGCTATTTGACTCATCCAAACCACTACTTCCACCCATCTCTCTTCTTGTTCAGCCCCGGCATTTTGGTCCACCAGCATTATTCTTTTCTTCTCGGGGCGGACATAGCACGTCTATCGTTGATGCTCGTGGGCGCTCCGTGCTTAGAGAAAGATTCCTGTGGAGCGCGGACGAGGAAGCCAACTCAAAGCTGAATGCTCCGCGAATGGGTGACATAAAAAGGCTGGAAGCTTTTGATGTGGGAGACCGTTCTGTGATTGTTGCAATGCGACAAGGAGGCCTAGAGGCGATGGACCTCGGCGATGCGTTGCTCAAACCAGCAGACGAATCACGTACGGTCTTGCCCCATTTTCTTCTTCCACCTTCGAATGTCAACAGACGGGGACCCTTCATATGGAAGATAGGGACTCCTGTCAGTTCTTCCACCGGCGGTACTACCCTGTCCGCGAGGACGAAGACTGGTTATTTGGGACGGAAGGCGAGCTATCCTCCGGGAAAGAGCGATTTCACAGCTGTCAGTGACAGTGAACAAGAGTTCAGTGATGAAATTATCTTTCTTGGACGCACCGGTGACGACCTTTACCTATGTGAACGCAATGGTGGCGCCTTTAGGATACTAAGACTTTGTCCTGATGCATAGGCACGTTTTATATTGTGTTCCTAATTTGTCCTTCGCTTTCCTCACATTGACATTCACTATATATCTATCACACATGCAGATACCTACGATACCTATCACCACTCACAATTTTGCAGCTATCTTCCGTAGATCAGTTTTCAAGATCTTACCAGTGGATGTCTTCTATATATGTGCGCATAAGTATATGTATATGTCGAGTGGATCGAGACGGGACATGTTTACCGGAAGTTTATCAACTACTTGGACCCACTCAGGACAGGCGAATCCTGGTAAGAGTGTGCGCGCGTGACGCTTCAATTCCACCTCGAACCCTGCGTGATTTCCAACCCACGTCTGAACATATTCTGGTCGGAGGATAACGAAAGCCATTGGACGTTCACCCCACTTGGGGTGGGGCCTCGCAACTACAGACACCTCGAGGACATGCGGATGGCTTGCAAGTTCTTGATACCGTGAGTTGGAATAACGATATGGCAGGAAGTGCGCCTTACCTAGTTCTATGGCAAGGCTTGATGCGTTCTACTTAAATATAAACATCATTGTCACAGAATCGACATCTTTGTGCTCACCTCTCCGCCAGATATAATGATGTCCTTGCTTCTATCCATAATCTGTACAACCCCATTGGGATGCATTACCGCAAGGTCACCAGAGTTGAAGTACCCGCCTCTGAACGCCTTACGGGTAGCTTCTGGATCTTTGAAATACTGTCAAGTAGTATGGTATTTGCAAAGTGTCGGTATTTGACGAATAGGATCTCACCTCTTTCATGACAATGTTGCCCCGCGTCACGACCTCACCCACCGTACTTCCATCCTTGTGTACGTCAATAAGTTCTTGATCG
>JBBPLK010000008.1:214439-232609 GCA_038089735.1 Exsudoporus frostii
ATCGCTCTCATGCCTTGGAGGATACACAACTCGGACGTTTTGAGCGGTAGCAAAGCTGTGTCCCTGACGCGCCATCAGCTTTGCACGATCTTCCAAAGAAAGTGATGTCCAGGAGGGTTGATCGTAACACCGCGTGAACGGTCCGTAAGTCTGCCACCAAGGTAAACCATGATCGCCGGAAAGTGACCAAATAGCGTACCTCACTAAAAGATGTCCTCAAGTCAAACAGCACGACAGACACTGGAAAGGAAGACTCACGTAAGGCCATATACATGCACAGGCTTGATCCCAATCTGCTCAAGCTGACCGATCAACTGGGCGGTCGGTGCGGATCCAGCGATAATGGCAGAAACAGGTTGCTGTAAAGGTTGCTTAGAGGTATCATTGACGATTCCAATCTAATTGAGGTCTGTTGCCGTGTGGTGGTGACTTGTTGATAAAGAAACAGACCTGGACTGTCGGTGCACCGCAGTAATGTGTAACACCAGAGTTGAGCAGATGTTTCCAAATCTGGTGGTAGTCGACCTGTCTGAGGGTGATCTGCATAGAGACGTGAACGGTAAGAAATCAGAGACGGGGGCGCACGATAAAGTCATACTTGGGTTGCACAGGCAAAAACATTGGCCCAAGGGAACGTCCATCCTGCGGCATGGAACATTGGGAGAACCCTGCATAAAACGGATCATTTTAACAGAGCACCAAGGGAAGAAAGGGGGCAGTACCAGAGGTAGTAGGATTCGCGGTTGATTCTCAAGGACAAATATTAACAGTTGTCTGATTATGAGAGCGAATACCTACCTTGCCTCGAATGCGTTGGCTATTGCTGCAAGGTAGGATCCTGAAACTCAAATTCAGCCGCTAAACTGATGGTTAATAGGTATGAATATAGACCTCGTAGGGTAGTGACGACCCCTTTAGGCTAAAGCAACGTCAGATGACCATCTAGGGAGTCGGACATCCGAGCGCGCACCCTGCCAGTAGTACCAGAACTGGGATTGGACTTAAAATCTGGGGTAACGCCAATGTCAGGGGATGAGATCTTACGTGTAACACAGAACTGCAGGAGCGTCTTCGTTGAGTTCTACATCAAGGCCAGCCCAACCTCTCTCAGAACTGAATTTCCGACCCGCGCTCAGAAAGCCTTCGTATGGATCCCCAAGCATAGCGGTATCGTGGCAGACGATGGTAGTAACTTTGGTGTTGGGGAGAAGATGCAAGTACTCGTGGTCTGCAAGTATGAGTTTGGATTCGCTATGCTCAAGAATATAAGCAACTTCCAGAGGAGTTAGGCGCGTGTTGATCGGGGTAAGGATTCCGCGAGCGGCAAGAACACCAAAGTGGGCGTCTACAAACCTAAATAAATGGACATGGGCAAGGAAATGATGGTAACAATTACCTGCAATCATAGGGCTTTGCAGGAGGGGCGGGTTAGCCGAGATTTCCGAGGGAGCGCTGCGGGCACGCACGAGTTTGGAGCCAAAATTGCAACACGATCGCCTGGGCGAATTCCTGCCTGTATGAGGGCGTATGCCATATTCTGGATGCGTTGAGTCCTAAAGCACCGTGAATAAGACGAGACTGAGAAGGGTGTGAATCACTGAATCACCATATACTATACGAGTAGAAAGCCGGCTGGTTAGCATCGGGATGGACAAGGGCAAGCTTGTCTGGGTATATGAGAGCGGCATGCAGCAGAAAGCTGATTGGGTTCTGCAGACGAGGGTGAGGTGAGTGGTGGTTTAGATATGCAAAGTGAGACGACCTACGAGGGGGTGATAGTTGACTGGAGCTGAATGCAGGGGTTTCTGCATATAGCTGACGCCATGGGGGGGTATACTCTCCGGGGTCGGGCGAAACGGGAGATCTTGCAGGGGCAGACTTGGGTCAGACGCACCAAAGGGCGAGGACATGGTGAGAGTAAGTAGGAGAGTTGTTCGGCTGGAATATTGATTGCCGTCATCGAAAGTAGTAGTGCCCGATTGAGCAGAAAGCACACAAGTGTAAACAAGGCCGCAAAACACAGCAGGGACGAGGCGATGTCCTCGTCGTCGTCAGTGACTTGTTGTCTATACTTTTCATAGAGCCTTTCTCTCGACAACCATGGCTGATGCTGCAGCAGGTTCTGTGGACAAATCTGTTCAAGTCAAGCTCGTTCTTCTCGGTATGTCTGCACTCCGTTCCCATGCCCAAACCGCTGCACCCTTTCCTCACCTCTCATCCAACCAGGCGAGGCTGCCGTTGGCAAGTCGTCCGTCGTTCTTCGATTCGTGAGTCGCTATCTCAACGTCGCATAACATGGCTGGACACGCCATTTCCTCGCCCTCGCTAGGTATCCAACGAATTCCAACCCAACAAAGAACCCACTATCGGTGCCGCCTTCTTGACCCAGAAATGTCGTCTCGAGGATCGTGTACTGCGTTATGAAATTTGGGATACTGCCGGCCAGGAGCGCTTTCATTCTCTCGCTGTCAGTCCGACCACTCTCGTTTTATCTTCCCTGACTGTATTTCCATCTCATAGCCCATGTACTATCGCAATGCTCAAGCTGCCGTCGTTGTCTACGACGTCACGAAAGCTTCCAGTCTCGAGAAAGCAAAGTCGTGGGTCAAGGAGTTGCAAAGACAGGCCAACCCCAATATCGTGATCGCACTCGCTGGGAACAAAGTTGACTTGGTCCAACCATCTGCCTCTCTCCCAGGTGCAACCCCTGCATCCGAGTCTGAAGACGAGGCAGACGATGCCACCGCAACCCCAGGAGAGACCTCTACTCCCGGGGGCGGCGAAGAATCACTGCGACAAGTTCCTCGGGAGGAAGCTCAGGCCTACGCTTCAGAGGCTGGCTTGCTTTTCTTCGAGACCAGTGCCAAGACCGGAGATGGCATCGTAGAAATCTTCACGGAAATTGGTCCGCTTCCTTTCCCCGGCTTTTCGCTTGTATCTGACTAAATCATATTCAGCCAAGAAAATACCAATCGAGCACATCTTGGCTTCTAACCGCGGTGCTGGCAGAAATGGTGTTACAGGTGGTCGAGCGGCTACTTCACGGCAAGAAGGTGCCGTTAACTTGGAGGAAAGCCAAGCGAAAGGCAAAGATAATTGCAATTGTTGAGCTATCCTTCTGTCATCTGTTATTATTCTGGAGAACTACCATCTCGTTTATTCCATGCCAGTCAATCATCACATGAACCCTTGACATATATGACTACGCCTCCAAACCTTCTTGTAATTACTTCCTTAATTCTAGTCGGTGATTGGACAGTAAATTCAACCGTGGCCTCGGCTACTGCTCGTCCGAACAGCCCCGATTGGTATACACATGGACACGTTTCATCGATGATCATTATCATGTGGGGCGATGAAGTCCACGTAAGGTGGAGGCCTTGCAACCTGCTCTTGGTCATTGGGCGTCAGATAGGGTGGGGGCGCTGATACATGGGACGATCCTTGATCCATGACTTCACCACCTTGTGATAATGAGCGGCGATCATGGCTGAACGGATGATGCGGTAGGCCTGTGGAAGGATGATTTTGGACAGAACCAGACGACGTCGGAGATCTAAACACGGAATCTATGGAAGGAGGTGGGTCGGATGGATCGTCTAGAGGTGGGGGCGGGGGCGGGGGTTGCTCTTCTGCAATCAGTCCCAAAACCCGACGTGGTTGAGAAAGATCAACAAACTCAGTGACCTCAGGGTCTTGTACCGCCTCTTCAACCGAAGGTGGGGGGGTCGATGTCCGATGTAGCGGATCAGTGTGGCCATCGAACTGTTGGGAAGAGGAAAAACCAAAGATGACCCCTTCACCGACTATGGTTGTCTCTGTCACAGGAGTCGCAAAATGTTCTTCCGTGTTGGTAGGAATATATATCTCGTTCTCCGACTCCTGGAATGTAGGCAGACCAGCAGACGTGGATGCTTCTGATGGAAAAAAGGGAGGCGGAGGAACGTCTCTGTCCTCGAATGGAGGAGGAGCTCCATGTTGTGTGTAGCTTGGGCCAGCCTCTCCTTCGTGATACAAAGGAGCGGAAATCTCTGCGTCTTCTTGTCGCACGGTCCTAAGTGGCGGACGATCATGCTTCTTTTGGTATGCAGTATCTACCCATTCTTCAACTTCGGGTAGTGGGGCGGGGGGTGGGATAATGTTAACAGGAATGGGAATCGTGTACAGTGTCTCCGTCCTGCTCGCGATGTCGACAAAGGAAGTGTGGACATTTAATAAGAACGATACTTTATGCAGAAGTGTTGTTTGTGTGATGGAGATGCATTGTGGGTCATTCTCCACGTAGGCGCAATCCCCTTCAGCTAGAGACCGTGGACGATCGGGTGGGGAAGCAGATGGTGAGGTTTGATGCAGAATGAAGCGCAGTCGAACTGGACACGAGGTATGGAACCTGCAAGATGCCCCAGAACGGGACATGACTGTTGTATATGCGGCAGTGAAGGGCGAGGAAGAGCCTGACAAGGGGTTACTTGATTTCTCCACAGCTGAAGCAAATGCTGCAGATGAAGGACCCTCCAGCAGGAAATCGTTGATTTCATCTGCTGGTCGTTCCATAACTCCCTGTGAAGGATTCTGTAACTCGCGCTCCAGCTCATCGAAACACTTAACCTCGACAACGCGAAGGAGCTCCATCTTGACATTACGGAGCCTGAGTCCTCCTTCCAGGACAAGCTGGCGAGGTGGAGGCGGCACCGTAACATAGACAGGGATTGGTTCTCCCGCAATGAAAGTTGACTTTGGAATCTCTGCCTCCACGCACACCGGATGATGTATGACGTGCTTCTCAGGTGAGATCGCAACAGTATGTGTGTGTGAAGTATAGCGTCTTGTGTGTACCAACAGTTCTCTCGACATAGGAGGGAAGGTCGGATCCGCTGGGTGCAATGTCGCTTTTAGAACGTGCATCACTGAAGAGCGTAGGGTGTGGACACATTGCGGCACGTCTGACGTGAGTGGTATGGCAAATGGAAAGGAGGTCGGGATGACTTCGTCAGAGTCAAGGGGGAATGAAGCCACGTCCATCTCAGAAATGCAGAGGTCAATTTCCCGCCCGTGTATAGACTCTGTCGTTCGCAAAGACACGGACCTTTCGCCCAGTTCGGTCAGGTTGTCACCAAGGAGGAATTAGGGACTGACAGTTTCTGCCATGCACGGGGTTGGGCACCCTTGAGGTGCACTTCCCCTTCCATTGCTGCGTGTTCTCCTTCGGCACCAACATAGCCCTTCTGGAAGTTTATGCCGTCTAGGGCTGGTACGATGAGTAGCTGGAGACCAGACACGTCCGATGGGCAGTCACTGCGCAGGACGTCGCCAGGGACATGCTGAGAGTACCGGGGAGGGGGGGCAGTATCAGCAGGCATGTGAACCAAACGCCTCTAGTGCTGGATGCGGCGATGATGGTCGTGGTTGTGGTCGTGTATCAGATCATATCACCAACGCTTTGCGCAGTGGGGAACGCCACATCGAGGATAGAAATACATGGCATTAAAATCAGAGAAACACACGAAGCCCTCAATCTACTCTCATTAGACTCTCCAACTCGGCGAACATTGTCTGATCCAGATCCCTCTGCGTGAGCAGTTCCCATGCCGCATCCCGACGACCAGCGAGCATCCCCATCCCCTTCTCCACCTTTGTTTCTCCCGACTCCCCAAAGCCCATCCCGAACGTAAGCGTCGGCTGAGTAGCTTGAGAGGTATCGAAAGCATCCTCACCACCATCGACGGCCTTCATCGCTTCGATTGCTCTGCGTGCAGTACTCAAGAACCACTGCCGAGCCTCTGGCGAAGCACTGGTTGCGGCAAACCTCTGAGCCATGCGAAGCATAATCTGCGAGAAGTGGAGTGACCGATCTGACTTTACTTTTTTCTTCAGTTCTGGAGGGGATAGGAACGCGATGGCGTATATCGCCATGGTCGCTTTCTCAAGGTATGACAGCCACGGTTCTCGTGAGAGAAATGCAAAATCGGCATCGGTTACTGGCAGGCGATAGACGAGAGTCTCTAGTAGACGCCACAACCACTGCTGTGGAATGACTGCAGAAAATATTTTCCGATTGTGATCCAGATGGGCAACGTGCGTGAAGACATCGAGGGCCACATCTGAAAGAGACGATGGCTTGCAGGTGTGGAAAGGGACACCACTGAGCTTCAGCATTTGCGTCGGAGGTATTGCATCTGCCGGTTCGATTAGGATGGATGCAACGAGTTCGAATATCCGGGTGCAGATGCGGGTAGTAGACTCGGAGGGGGAAGTGGATTGGGGGAAAGAGATCAAGACTGAGAGGTTCGACAGAACATTGAGAACATCCCTGCGGACATTGATGACGTCTGGGATAGAGAGAGCGGGTGATGTTGGTCTCGGTGAAGCGCCCTCCTGCGGGACTATGACTCCGCAAACACGCAATACCAACTCCAGCGTCCGGTCGTGCCTTGCCATGAACTGCATGTTGTCCGGAATGACAGACAAATTCCGAATGATATTTATCACAGCAAGAATGACTTGACTTGAACGATGCCGGTGGCCATGTTCTGTCTTCCACAAGCTCTGCTCGTTTTTCAATCCCGCGAATGGTAGCGACTCAGTTTCGAGAGCAAGGGTCACCAGTTCACGGTGGCGTGGTATATGGGTATCCTCCGTCAGGCAATAATGGGGCGTAACAGCAACCCCATCAAATGCTTCTTCCTCCAAAAGATCCAACACCTCCTCCAACAGATCAGTGCACTGCGCAATGGGAAAGCCCGAACCGGGCGTGGGGCCCTTCATCGTCGAAAGAAGGGTGAGCGTGGTCAGAGCATATGATAGTTCGACCGTTAGCCGACAGCGGATGGACATTGTGAGCGCTTCAATGTCCACGGTTCCCCATTCGTTGATATCCCGCATGGGGCGACGTTGAGCACGAAGGTACTCCTCCTCTAATATGTTAAGGTCACGTCCTCCATGAGTGTCCACTTCACGCGCTAGCGGGATGTACTCGATTTTGGTCCTCGTGAACTGAGAACGTGGACGAGACGAGGCGGGAGGTGGTACCGAGGTTGTTTGGTTTGGGGGGAGCGACCTGTCCGCCGACGCTGACATAGAGGGCAACTGTGAGGGTGGTTAGAGGTCTCAAAGAAAGGGGAATAGAAAGCACTGACGACGTCTGGCAATTCTGTCCCACCTTATAATCGGCCGCTCAATGTCACTGATTACGTACATCAAACGTTATAAGTTAAAACTCACCCATCTTCAACTTTGCACGCTTTCCATCGAGTTCCTCGGACTCGAACCTTCGCTTCATTCCTGGAGCATCTTGCTCGTGGTACTCATTGCCTGCAGAGCTAGTAAGAGGTCCGGTGGTGGTGCCGCTCAGCGGGGTCACCAACGGATGGCCGGCTAAAGAGTCCGAGAAGCCATGTGTGCCTGAGAGGGGTGGGTGGGGACTCTGTGGTAATGTTTGTGATGCAGGGGCAGTGGGGCTACCGGTAATCGAGACCGAAGTGTTTTGCCCGCCTGATACGGACTGGTTCAGTAATCCCATCATGTTGTTGGCAGAACCGGATAGTTGAGAAGAAGGGCCTGCGAGTGCCGAGCTTGCTGTTTGGGAAGTCACATTGGGAGGGTTATTTGGGACCACGGGTGCGCCGGGGGGACGGCCCATTGCCTTGCGATTGGGGTCCTGGACGTTGCGACGATAAACCTCTTCGAAAGGTTGGATGATTGCGTTATAATAATGAGCCAAGATGACAGAGGTCGCACGCTGCCCATTGGGCATAGGGCCTGGATGGTATTCAGGAAGGTCGAAGCGCGGGAGAAGTTGCGACCACGCGTTCTGTTGCGTTACCTAGATAATTGAGTGCAGATGATCAACTTACGGCGGATGATATACGACATTGATAAAGATACCTTTTGGCCGCCACCGAACTGCCCTACGATGCCCCATAATTTGAATAAGTCGACGTCCTTGCCGGCTAAACGAAATGCGCCGGCTTCAGAGGAGCATTCCAGGTTTTTCCATTGTGAGGATGCGAGGTCGTAGTTGGGAGGACATGGAACGGTGGTCAAAGCGGATGGGAGAGGAGTACCTCTGTTGAGATGAACGTTGGCGAGGCCGACTAAGAAATTGCGCTTGTTCCTGATCATATGTGTCGCGTTCGGGGGATGCCGGGGTGGGACGTTGGAGGATGGCTCGAGCGATGCGGGGTTGGGTTGGAGGGTGTGAACAGGAAGGAAGGCGGGCTGAAGAGTGGAGTGGGGGGAGAACTGCATGGCAGCGGGAGCGTCGAAAAGGGCAGGCTGGAGGGCGCTTGGCTGGTTATAAGGGGAAGGGATTCCGCCGAGAAATGATGCCGGAGTTGTTCCGCCCAGCGGGATCTGGGACGGAGACGACACGGGGGGACGCGGGTAAGCGTTTGAGAGCTGACGCTGCATGTTGACGACGTTGAGGGCGGCCATCTGTTTTGCGGCGGCATTGGAGTCGAGATTGAACAAGGGCTCGGCGAGGGCGGTGGACTGTGGAAAGGGCGGTGCGCTCGCGTTCTGCGGGTTCTGGTTTCGTGGCTGCTGGGGCCTGCGTTGCGGGGTGAGCGGTGGGGGGGACGATGAGGAGAACACTCACAGCATCGTCGTCGTCGTTGTGGTTGTCTCACGCGCCCAAACTCTCCCGCGCACCCGAGCATGCCCCACTCAGAAATCGACGACATTTTCGCCGCACGTCCAAAACCCGCGCCGTCCAAGAAACAGCCCCCAAAGAAACCTCGTCGAGAAAAAAAGCACGACGACCGCTTCAGAGATTCCAGGGGATCCGCCCCTCGTGCGTCCCTCCTCTCCTCCTCTCCCATCATGCCAATTTCTCCAGGTCGCAAGACAGACGATGGTTACAATATCTACAAGGAGGACGAGCTAGGCATCTCTACCACAGGCGGAGGTCACCGTCTCACCCAATCCCTCCTCACTCTGTTCTGAATCCATCTTGTCCAGACACTCCTCTTTGCCCGTTTGATTGCCAATGCTGTCAGTCTTCAATGTTTACACCCAACTTCCTCCTCACCCCCATCCCAACAGGTTTCTGAACGGCCATCCAGTTGCAAAATACACAGTTGTATTCCTTGTATCCGTCATCGGCTCATCTCAATTACCGTCATTTAGTCTCAGAACCGACTCTCGGGGGTAAGGATTGTCGAGACGGGCTAACACCCCGAACTATTCACGCGTGAACTTTTCCCCCACCTTGAACTTTCTCGGCTCTATCGAAGCCTTGCTGATCCAGCCTGATGGCCATGGTCTGCAAGGTCAATGTGCAGCCAACAGCATGCCACCCCTTTTATCCACCCATCGAACATCGTCTGTCGCTTGGGATGGTACTTTAATCCCAATCTGTGGGCAACATTTCCCAACCTTGTATTCTTGTGAAATGTACCAAATTAGTGAATGGTGATCAAAGTCGTTTGATTGATGAACTACGGCGGGCATACAAAGACAGCCACACGGAACATGGTCACCACATTGATATCAATCATCGTCTTCATCGAGTTCCCCCAAACGCTGTGGATGTTGTCCCTCGTTGAGTGCACTGCCAAAGGGATCATCGCCTTCCAGGGCACGGCGTACGTCTTCAGCCTTTTTGTTGCGTTTCGCTTCTGCTTTACGCTCTTCTCCCGCTTTCCGAGCAAGATACGCCTTGCTTCCAACCACCTTTTCTGGATTCTTGCATAGTTTGAGCCTACGATCAACTTCCCGGACCGCTTCAACGTCTGGTGGATGTCCTGTGTGCGTAATCAGGATCTTGAGTGCGTTGACAGCACTCTGGAGAGTTTCTGGCAATGTCTCGCCAATCCCTGGTAATTTGGACTCGAGCCATTTCTGGGCGAGAGGTGGTGAAGCGAGCGACAGCGCCGCAAGTGCTATTTGGGATGGCGCGTAGATGAGCTCGGCATCAGTGAAACGCGAGTTGCGGACGTGCTTGAGCGCTGTCTCGTACACGTCCCGTGACGTCTGGTCCTCCGAGATATCTGACGACGACTGGAAGGGTATGAGCTGAAGAGCGGATGAGTGGTGGGCGTCGTACCTGGAGGTCAAGCCAGAGGCCCCATAAGGCACGATGGGAGTGCCATACTGCAAAATCGAAGCTCAGGCTTTGAGCGACGAGGAACTCGAGGCCAAGAACATCGGAAGGGGATGTTCGAGGGATGTTGGACGTGTATGACTCCAAGGATATAGGGTTGTTCGTCGTCTTGGTCGCCAAAAATAACGCTGTCAGCCTGGATGCAGTCGCCTCATCAGTAGCGAAGAAAAATAACAGCACAGATAAACATACATGACATTCTTGGGATGCCAGTCCATGACAGTATTGCTGAGATAGAAGCGTTTGAGATAGGATATTGCGGTGGCCTCGACCTCCTCAGGGAACCGGAAGTGCCCACATAGTTGGGGAACCTTGGTGATGTACAATTTGACGAGGAGGTGTTCCTCTTGAGCATCAAGAAAGGAGACATTGACTGAAGAACCGGGCTGCACGATTCAGTTGGTACGATTGCGTGATGTGCGCTGACACAGAGATACCTCGTCGGCCTCAAACGCATTCCTGATCGCTGCGACGGCAGCAGAATTCAATGTCCCGCGGACAACAGCCAACCGATCTGGCGAAAATCGCCAGCTCTTGAACTGTGTGCTGGCCTCATACAAGGGTTTCTTTTCTAGCAATGAAGACGTGTCGGGCTGGGGTGGCATAGTAAGTGCTGACCCCAAGGATCGCCACTGACCACTACTTTGGTCCTTGAATTTATCCGCGCTTTAACTTATTTTCAGCCGATCTACTATGCCCTTGTCGACGGCTCCCTTGCTGCCCCCCCCTAAGACTATTCTATTACTGTCTGTCTCTTGGCCATCTTAATGTCTACAAGGCAGCAATCTACCTTTGGAGGGGTAGTAAAGTACAAAAGAAAGCTCTTCTTCAACTTCTGGGGCTGATCACCATCATTCCCATTATTGTCGCTCAGTGCGGCGGGCTTCCAGCACCCATACCTAAACAGTGCGTCAGCATTTCGCGCATCACTTTCATCACCACTGGCGTGACGCAGTCGTTACTATTGGTTTGTTCGTCTTCTCAGATCTCAGACATACTTTTCAGACTCACTAACACTTCTGCAGATTACTGACATATTGAGCGTCAAAGCATATAGGATAACAATCGGTTTGTCTCAGGCGGTTTGGTTGCACTGCGCAGCGCTGGCAGTGTAGTGCTCATCCTAGACGTGATTAACATGCATGGCTTGCATAATCTCTCAGGCAGTGTTTTCTATACTCCCCATTTCGGCAGTTTACTCGCAAATAGGGCGTTATTATAGACCGTCAGCTGGTCTTTCCCTCGTAAGTATTTGTCATGCTGTTGGTTATCTTTGCCATCCCTATGGAATCTGCTGAGGTCTCGCAGCAGTCCTCTATGCGGTGTGGAAATCACAGGGGCCCGCGGCGGTCCGAGGTCCCACCTCCGCTCAATTTCACTTAACGATGTCGCTCACAGCCGACCAACTGAGCCTAGAAAGGAGGATGCAGATTCGGTTCGAAATTGGAGGCCGGCTGGTCCGACCCACCATTTTCCCATCAGCCTTCCACGTTATCGCGAGAGCCTAGCATCGCATGCATCCGTCATGCTGGATTTCAGAGAACGTACAGCTATGATACACCATGCAATGCAGATACAGTTCAGAACTCGAAACGTCCAATTCCACTTCCCTCTACGGCACACTCGCACACTCCTGCTCCTCGCTCTTGGACAGTTGGAATGCCAACTACAATCAGTGATCCCCGTTTACCCCAGAAGCTGCATCCTTTAAATGACCAACTTCTTCGGCGCATTCTTCCAGGATGTCTCTGTTCCGGGCGGTCGTGAGAGATGAGGTATCAAATAAAGTTACTGGTCACCGGTCATCTTCTGACTTTACATGCCACCATAGTTTATATGCTACACTGCCGTTATCGCTGCTTTCACTGTAGTATCTACAGCCATGATTCTTGTCGATTCAGGAGCGCAGGCGGCATCAACACACCACTGTCTGGATTCCCTCTGACCGCATGTGTATCGTAACCCAAGTCGACGATGGCTGAACGTTGAGGGTTCGTCCACTGGATTGGGTTAGTTTTCGCAGGGAGATTTACATTCGTTGGCAGCGTCAATGAGTCGCGCGTCAGCATGTTATGATCATGTTTTCACTCGTAGAGACTAAGTCGCCTTCCCGAACACACCAGCCGGTAAATCCTACGTCGTTGATGAAGGCCGCGCTCGGTCGACGATGAGCATGGAAAATCTGTATCTTGGGCTTCGTTCTTCCAGAAATCACCCGAAGAATAGTCTGCCTGAACCCCTAGAGGAAGGATGCTCGTATATCAGTCACTTTCAATCACTGTTCTATTTTCCCACGATATCTCTGCAATGGAACTCGAGAATGACGAGCTCGTGAGCGTCCTCCCTGTCCACTACTCGGACAGGTTGAGTCCGAACGTGCACATTCATCAGTTCCCGCTTTTAAATCGACCCCTCCAAGTACCCCCGTCAGCAACCGTCAGTGGAAAACGGATCCGCGCCCGTGTCAAACCCGTGTCTCGCAAGATCGAGATCCATGTGCCAGTCGATGCGCGCCCTGAAGTATGGAATCACGAGAAAAGCAAAGATCTTGGGGCTGCACAACGCGAGGATGACCGCGAGAAGAATCAAGACGAACAAATGAAGCAGAGGGAAGGGGGAGAACCCAGGTTGACAGACAGCCGATTGCGGAGTGACCCCATTCCCCAGTGTGGTGCCTATATGCTCGGAGTCGTGCGAGGCGGTGAGAGGTCCAAGGGGTATTTGGATGGTGTGCTCCTTTCTGATCGAATCGCAAGGCCAGATACACCTTGTCCCTATCAGCGAAACACACCAGTTTCGACCGACCTTGACTTACCTTGACATCATGTCTCGAAAGACGCGACATTCAAGGGGAGGGGGGTCTGACTCTGAAAGTGATGATGGCGCACCCCCAGATCCGGATGAGGTTCTCCCAGTCGTCACTGCCCCGAAGAAAGAGAAGAAGGCGGCAGAGGCAAAAGAGGTGCAGGTCTCTGCTCGCAAATCAGGAGACGACAAAAGCTTTCAGGGCGGGATGTCAACCGCTCGGCGAGAAATGTTGCTTGCCATAAGGGCTGAGGAAGACGAACCATGGCAGCCTGTCCAATTTTGCGATGGAGAGGTGCTCACACATACTTGTTGGGTGACCTTGTTCTGTCTAACACACTACGCAGACGGCAGATTCCAGCGAAGTGTTCGAGTCCATATTCTCGCGAAACAACGGCCTTCTTGAATGTAAGACGGAGATTACCTCGTACCTGAAATCGATAAAGGGACTGTGATCTCCACCCGTATTACTTTCTGATGATCGTAAGGATGAACCTAACTGGGCTGAACGTTGACGCGTGAAGTTTGGCGCTGAGCAAGCAGACCATAGTACTACTTTGATCCGTATCAGCACTTACGCGCCACAAGCTTCACGTTTGCCTTCTCCATGTCCACCAGCGAGACCGACTCAGAGCCCGAACCCGAGTGCGTTACTGACACCGTCTCCAGCTTGACAGCGTTCGCCCATTCGTCTGCGACGCGACCGAGCCAGGCTCCAACAGGCCAGGGGACTGTCAGCTGGGCGGTGGACACCCTCCAGACACTTGACTTTCGACTTGTCCGAAAGGTATGACATCGTAATCTCATGCAGTGCCTCTGTAAACCCATGTGTAGGATACCGCGCTTCATGGTCTCATTCAAAATTGTGCTAGCACGATACTTGTCTTGTTCGATGCTGTGCTCCAACAGGAACCAGCCGCTGACAGCTCGTGCGGTTTCATTCCAGACATCACCAGCATACGTGTGTTACTCGATTCTTCCCATCCCCTATATTCGCTCATTTTCCCTGACGAATGCAGTCAGACCATCATTCTTGTATCTTCTCTTTCAGTACCGCCGACTCTTTCGTGTCATCGCAACGCGGGATTTCAAACTGAACTCTGCACCCCTGGCAATTGTATGCTGGGTGGACGTCATTTTGGCCAAGCTCGGCGACGTTGCTGTATGTATAGCGGCGGGCCTTGATGGGGATCACCCCGACCAGTCACTTCCCGGGTCCTTGAAAGCCCAGAGAGAAGAAGATAATCTTCGTGCTGCAATACAGCTACCAGGTAGGACATGTTCTACCGAAAAATGGGCGTAGTATCTTACACGATGTAGACAACTGGGATATGCTTCCATCTATGCTTTTGTCAGAGCGCGTGTCTGTTGCCGCAAAACGGTTGACCGTAAGGTTGATGCTGGGAAGGTATATTCTCTTTCCCGCGCTGTCGGGACAGGCGGGTGTGGACAATACGTCAGTCACCTATAGAGCACAACCAGAGCAGCATCAGATCACAGCGCTTTTCACAGCATACACAAGTTGCTTTCTACGTTTACAGAATTTGTAAAACAAAGTGCAGCTCGGGTGGACGGGCTGCGTTCAGCATTGGGACCCGGCCCTCGGTATCTCGTACAACAGGAGCGTCTCACCAGCGCAATGGCAATTTCCCTGTTTGCGGTGAGCAAAGGTTCGGATCTTTGCATAACAGTTGACGTTTAGATGACCATCTCAGGCCGCTGACATCGCACAAGGTTCAACCATTAACCTGGAGTGTGCAGCTGCCTTCCGTCCCCAAACGATGACCGCCGCCATGCAGCTTCTGCGATTTGTTTTGATTGAGGGAGGGTATGCCACCCAGACGAACGTTCTAAGTCCTTTAGATCATCTCGATATTCCTACAAGCGTCATTATACGATGGGGGATTGTTCCACAATGGACATGGAGCATTTGGTTGGAATATCGTAGCCTGCATGCGGACACGATCATGTGCCTTGTACGTTCCTTCTCTTTCTGAAAACGAGCACGTCTTAGGGCTTCAGACCACGGCGTACATTAAACACCACAGAGGAGGCCCGGGCGCGTTATTGGGAATCTCGGATTTGGTGTCTACTAACAGCAGGTCAAGTAACCAAACAGCGGTGATCAGCGTGATGATCGTGAGACGGTATGTTATGCACTGGTACATGCCGCTGACATTCTCTAGGACCTTCTCTTTCGGTTCATTTCGATACTCACCACTGGCGGACATTCTAAACAGCTCTCGACAAACATGATGAGCGTACTTCATGAAAGCTGTCAATTGATCTCTGAGTGGACAAACAGGAACTCATGTGGAATTCAAAATTCGGAGGAATGCTGTAAAGCATTGATTATTCTCTTTGGTTACTTATCCCAGAATGAACAACATTTTGCTTGTGAGTATCCAATTTTGGTTTCCCGACATATGATAGAGGTGCCGGCAGTGAATGAGCTAGTCATCGAATGCCTGGCGCCTATGAGGGGACAGTGCGCTCGCGAAGCTTGGAAGGCAGCTGCTGAGGATGATGAATTTTCCTTTCTTGAAGCTCTTGGTCAAAGTACGGTCCTATTTTCTCTTCATTGATAAGACACTGAACGAATCCAGGTTTTATACAGACAAAGACGTAAGCATCCGGTAAGAAATAATCATCCTGCAATGTCACAATTGAGTTGGCACAGGACGTTGTCCCGGGATGATCTCCCAAAGCCCAGGGAAATTTATGCGGCACAACTGATGCAATTCCTTGTCGTTATGATGTCCAAGGGAGTCCAGCCATTGGACCTGGATGTATTCGTCGAGCTTATAGAAGCGGTCGGTGAACGAGTTCTGGAAATGCCTCTGAATGACCGGGGGTTCCTTTGCGAAACGTTCCTCATATGTCTCGCAACCGCAAAGTTGTCCGGAATTGACTTTCCATTCAGCAAAGTCAATGTGGCTGGCGACGACGAGGTTATATGGCGTCTCGGGACGTGTAACGGAGATGTGAACCTCTTCCTAGCATGTAAGTACGCATGGTGATAGTTCGAGTGCAATATCAGGCTGAATTCAGAGTTGCATAGCTGCCTTTTCGCTCTACATCGTTTCTGCACTCGTCAGCGTCGGGCCGCTGACCTATCTAGAGGGTTTGGAACACTTGCTGGATATGGCCTTACTGATATGTTCACGGCACTGTCCTCGCGAGGATGAACCCTTGGCGTTGATCGTCCTCCCTGCGATATGCGATGCATTGACACACTTATTAGAGCAGAGGGACGATACTACCAGTAAGCACTAATTCACAGGGAGAGCAACGTTACCGAGCGTCTGCTAGGAGTATACACCTGGGTGAACGCGAGGATATCAGCGCTTGGAAATATCTTGCAGTCCCTAGATAGCAGAGAGGATTCGATATGTGACGGATACGACGCAATGCTGAAACACAGACTCTCGTCGACAACGAGGAGGGTGCTGCGGGAGGTGAGTACGCACAAGTCCATGGGGCTGTCTGCATGGCTGACTATGAAACAGATGGACGGGGAACCAAATGGGGAGATTTGGAGGGAGAAGAAGGAGTATGAACTGGTGTTTTGTAGACTGGATGGGTGCTCTCACGTGTTGTACGTAACAGCGGTGTGACGTGACATTCCAGTGTCACATCGCATGACGGTCTGGCCGAACAAGATTACACACCGACGACGTCGATGTCGATGTCGATGTCGTCGCCGTTCGCGCCCAGCTGCCGTCGCAGATCCCACTCAGCTTCCTCGCCGTCGCCGTCGCCAGCGCCCGCCTCTTCGTGGCGACCCGCCCACAAGCGAGCCCACTCGTCCCACCGCGACACCCCCACGCTCCCTGACTCGCAGCGATGTCACCTCGATATCTGGAGGACCGGAAAGAGGCCTCGTCGGGACATTTCCGTACGTTCCCCTGGTGCCTCCGTCTGTCGTCGTCCCCCTCACCTCGCCCGCCTCCCTCTCCAGCCTGCTCCAGCAACTCGGAGCTCCACGCCCGCCTCCGCAGACAGTCGTACGACGAGCTCCAGCTCCTCTGCCCCACATACGCCCCTCTTCCCTGCGTCGTCGGCAGACTTCCTTCTTTTTCCCAGTCATCCCCCCTGCGGAGGCAATCTGTCCACCCGCAATCCCCGTAGCCCCTCTTCTACCGTGTCATTTCTCCACGATGATCCATGCGAATCCTCCCAATCGGAACTTGTCCGCCTCAGATCGGCAGCCTTCTTGGAGCTTCAGCGAAGCGTCCAGGAGAACGGCGAGGGGTTCGTTAAACGCATGCGCGAATTCGAAGATTCGCGCTCTAAATCCGCCCAGCACTCTCGCGCAAGAGGCATCGAGAGACGTCGTAGAAAGCGCTATTCCCCCAGCGTACCTACAACCAGTATCACTGGAAAAAGTAGCGTATCAGACGTTGACGATGACGTCCTGATCCTTTCGAGCGCTCTCGGTGCTCAACCGTTCCATCCGAGACAAAAGCGTTCGTCCAGCATGGGAGCGATGGACGATAGCAACTTCCAGTTGCACGGCGAGACCAACTCATCTGGTCGACTCTCCCCCATTTCTAGCATCTTCCATCCCTTTCCTTTCGCTCACTACGCATCGCATGTTCACCCTAACATCAGCAATCGGTCAACGGAACTGTCCACCTCATTCAGCACATCTTTTAACTTTACAAATCCTCTTCATACCAATGCATTCAAACCAGCCTTGTATCATTCCTCCAACTCTCTTACTTCAACGGCGAACGTGCCTCTATCAAGTTCATACGCGGAGTACCCCTCATCCGCGCCCATGGTCTTACCACCTCAATCACCCTGGTATCTGTCAGCTGATGCTATTTTAACCTCCGCTTCTAGCACGGAGAAGGCAATAGCAGCCCTTACTTTGGCAATGGGGAACGGAGCTGGCAGCCTCGGAGATTATGAGGCAGTGAGAGCATTGAATACTTCATCAGCAGACGAATCACAGGTCGGAGAACTGTGGCATTGAATGCTCATGCACCCGCCAGTTCTACTGCATATTGCAAAATATACTCGTGGCAACCACTCTGGTCCACCCACAACGAAGTTTCACTGTCACCAACTTTCTTGTTTATTTCTAATCGTCGATCGGGAACTCGCACATGGACCCAAGAAATACTGGCTTGTCATACTGCGTTAATATCAAGCATGCCCGAAGCCAATTTGTCTATACCATCACGAACTTTTGGTTCCTTCCTCTTGAAAAGCTCATTCTCGGGGTTGCAAACCAAATAAATTACCATGTGAAATG
>JBBPLK010000008.1:237356-250659 GCA_038089735.1 Exsudoporus frostii
TGAGGCCGTAAACGGGAGAAGGTTCCGGAGGTACCTCCATACTTCCCACGTGCTTCGCTCCAGAGGACATTGACGGAGGAACAGACGAAATAGAAACTGAGCTTGTTCGAGCTCGAAGCGGAATCGTATGCTGCGGAACGTCCGCTCGATAAGGACGTAGGGTTTGATCACTATGAACGGAACCTTTCACAGACCATGCAGTTGCAGACTGAGCATTCAAAGCAGAAGTGATCGACATGTGATTGGCGGATGCATCAGGTGCAAGTTCTGTCCATTCTTTGGGTTCTTGGGTCAACGACACAATGCTGGATCGCAATTCCGTGTCCATATTTCCAGTGTACGGGGGGTCCACTTTTACTCGCTCGGCATTCCAGAGTTTAACCTCTTCGTCTTCATAATGCGGCCGGTTTCTCGAGACCCTGGAGGACATCCACGATGATACATGGTTCAGCGAACGACGGGCTGAACGGCGGAGCACCTCTCGACTTGATTCCTTGTTTTGAGTTGCAGTGCCAAGGACCATGGACATACGTGGCGTCTCGATAACTGGTGGAGTGATTCTGAATATGGATTCGCGAGGGGGTTCGGGCAGTGTGAAGGCGATATCTCTGTGTGTTTTACCTTGTGATGAGGCAGTGGAAAGGAAGGTATCGCGATGCCTGAGCAAGGCGATGACGACGACGAACACAACAATGATATAGACCTCGAAGGCTTGAAGCAGGCGACCGACCGTTGATTCAGTGAATGCGACTGCGGAAGAGGTAAGATCACCTGAAGGAGAAAGGCTACGATCACTCACAGTAAAGAAGATCCCCTACTCCAAGGACGACGTTGACAAGGATCCCGGAAATTGGCGCGAGACACTCCCTAAACGTATGGACTAATATTTTATCGGGGGAGTCGAAAGTGACAGTGTTCAACAACAGCTTGAGGAGAAGCAAGAAAGACACGAGTAATTCCAATGCAACGTCTGCGGCATAGACACTGCTATATTGATGGAATCGAGGAACCACACGCCAGACAATTTGCAGAGCCGTGATGGTTATGATGGCTACCAACAAGGAAACACCAAGCAATTTTCCCGGTAATCCCCGACGCATCCAACTTGCACTGTGAGGTTCTAGGGTGCGTTCAAGGGTAAGAAATTTGATTCTCTGAACTTTTCGGGTAGATGGTGCACTTCGAGCCCTTAGGGGAGGCTCTGCGACGTATGACCAATAGAACAGAAGACGAAAGCCGATGGAGAACGCGAACAAGACCTCCCTCGCTCTGAGAGCGGGTTCGCTGGTCTCATCGGCAAGGGTTGAGCCTAACTCCAGGACCGCGGCGACGAAGGCTAGCAAGACGGAAAAAAAGAGCCAGACGGCTGATCTACAGGGAAGGAGAGGAGGGGGTAAGCATTAGCATTAGCCGAGAAGTAATATGTACCACAGTACTCACAGGGATATTCTTTTCAAACCGAGAAACAATACTGATATACCGAATACCAGGATGCCCACGGATATGAAAGGAATGTCCGAGAGTACTTGCGCAACCTATTGCTGTCAGTCCCGGCTCGCATGATGCAACAATGCACTGACCTCGCAGTTGTGGCTCCATGAGAGAGGGTAGGCGAAGTCACAAGCAGGCAAAGAATTGGCTGCCATCAAGAAGAGTGGTGGAAAGGAATGGAGAATATTCCCTCGGGGAATAGAACGCAGCGAACAAACCGCTGCGAGCTGAAATGAGCACAGCCAGCTGCGAGATGAACGGCTGAGATGTGATGGTCACCAGCGTACAGTACGCATCCAAAGGAGAGAAGAGGACCTCTGGGAGAGGGTAGGAATGTGGACAAGTGGGACGGTGTGAACGACGTGATCTCGACATTGATAACATGCAGTGAAACAATGGATACATGGCAACCCCGATAGTACATGGCAACAGACACCTCCAAAATAGCTCAAGTTAGCTGCCACCTCCTGTCATTTGTCGCACCAGATACATCCCTCTCCCTTCATCAATCGATTTGCTGCTTCTCATCCCAATCACACTCTTGGGTCTGGCTCGAGGTGTGCCGAGTCCCATTTGCTTCGTCGGGCTTCCAACGAGCTGCCTTGTCGGACTCAATCCCCCTCCCGTGAGTTGCCGCAAGATACCCGAGTCTGCCCCACCCCGTCCCGTGAACTGGCGTGCAATGGTGGTCGTACCTGTCAACTGAGGTGCTATAAAAGGCCCGTTCCCCGTGCTGCGGCCCGTATACGATGGTATAAGCGGTCTGACTGATGTTTCCACTTGGGCGTTTCTCATGTGCAATGGAAGCAAGAGCTTGATCAAATTGGCGTGAATTCACGGACGGAAAATGCTGGATACTCACGAGACACTCTCTGCACCATACGCCGTCTTGTGTGTCTCGCTTCGCAGCAGAATCCAGCCTTTTACCACATCCTGGCTGCGATTTATCCCGCCTACCCTTCCCTGTGCCCTTCCCCCCACAGACCAAACAAGTGGCATGCCACCTTGACCCTTGAGGACCAGGGACAACACCCATCTCCATCGGAGATACCGCTTTCTGGCATCCAGGGCAAGCAGCCGAACTACCGAATCGAGATGATGACGACGAAGGCGACGGTGCCGACGGAGGTGGCCGTTCGTATCGAGAAGATGAATATAGACTGTTACCGTGGCGGAGTGAACCCTTGAGTGGTTGAGTATGGCTTGTCCCTGTATTGAGCTTCAGTGCAGTTTGGATAATGTTGGTAAGTGGTACAAGAGGCGGACTGAAAGTTGGGTCTGTGGATGCAGACTTGATGGGGCTCGGAGCAACTATAGATTTGGTCCGTGTCTTCTCCGTTGGCGCACACTAGTTAATTCATTTTGAAATAAGGACTCGTGGATCTCAAGTCTAATATTACTCGACTGACCTCTATGTGACAAGCGCCTCCTTCCCCCCGTACAAAGACTGCTTGTCCATTAGCCGTTTCTCTGAAAGGTCCATCACACATGACGCAGCGGAAGCATTCTGTGTGATAGGTTTTTGGAGGTCCACTAGCGCTGAGTTCGGGAACCGTGACGAAGCGACCACTTCCTCCAGTGGCAAACAATGACCCACCACACTTGGCGCAGAGAGAACCAGAGGAGAGGGTGGCAGTCGGTATTGAAGACTCGCTGAGAGAATCCCTAGGCTTTGGGGTTACCATTCCTGAGGCAGGACGTTCAAAAGATACCTCTTTAGTTGGAGTATGTTCTCTGAAATTGCTGCCAAAATCGTCACGGGGATGCACTTGAGGGCTGAATCCCGGCGGGGAGGAAGGGCCTGACGATTGTGTTAGAGTATCTGAGATGTCTGAAATCAGATCAGGAGTAGAAGGCGTCCATGATGTTCTGGATGACCGCAAGCTCGAGGTGCTCATAGCGTGTCGTAGTCCGGGGGAACCACTGATTCTGGACATACGGGGAATCCGTGATGGGGTAGACGTCGGTGAATTCATGTTGGACAGCGAACCAAGGGAAGAGATTGGATTTATGAACGACACGGGTGACGAAGAGACTTGATTCAAGAGCCGACTTTTCATCTCTTCTATCGCATCAAAGGATGGCCGCGTTGACGAGGGTACATGGTCTTGATGTGGGGTGTCTGTATGAATTGCATGACGGGGTGCGGATGTCCTCGTTTCGCCAAGACAGTCTGTATCGCTCAAAGTACCAACAGGATCAATCCCATGGCGAGAAGCGAGAAGCGTAGCCGACTTCCTCCTCCCCAGGGTACGGTGTGAAAGTGGGCTATTCTCCCGGTCGTCTTTATTCAGATGTGAGGGCGAGGAAGATATTGACGGAGAGAAATCACGCGGTGTACGATTAAGGACCGCATTCAATCGCTGCGTGAGTTCTTCAAGGACAGGGCTACCCTCCCTGCTCTTCATAATACCAAGCCTCTGTTCGAGTTCATCGATTGCGGGACTACTCTCCCGGCTCTTTGAATCCTTGAAAAGAGTGACCGGTGTTCGATTGTCAGCTTTCTCTAAGCTGGGCAATGGATAAAAATTCCTCGGCGTGCTGTTTCGCTTTAAACAGGTGTCAAAGCAATCAGCGCAAGAGGGTTGCCCTAACAAATCAACCATAGGAGTATCGCCGATGTTCTTGTGACATCCTTCACATCTGAAGCATTTCTTGTGCCAAACGCGACCAGACGTTTCAACGAAGCCCCCTTCACTTTTCAAGATGAGGACGGGGCGATGGCAGACCGGACAGTCACCCTTCGACCCGTCATTGATGACAAAACATGGTCGGCACAAAAACCGGTCAGAGAGCCCGGGTGCGGAGGGATCTGGAAAGATTGTCGCGTCTGGTTGAAACACGGTCATGCAATTTGCACAGGAGTATGTTGCAAGAGATTCCTTTGGCTGCAGGACCGAACCGTATGCTTTGGAAAGCTCTGGCGCGTTTGGTGCTTGCAAAATACCAGCCTCGGCCGCAAGAGTGGTTGGCGAAGAAGGTGGACTGAACTCGTCCGTGTCGAACGGCCGCTTCGATGGAGACCGAGGGCGAGTTGTGGAGCTGATGTGTGAATTGACATGAATTGAGATGGAAGGGGAAAGACGAGATGAACTTGGGCGAGGGAAATGGCCGGTAACAGGATGTGGAATGCATTGATCTGATTCAGCACTTAGTCCAGGCAGTGGAACATTGGGCTGCGATGCAGAACAAGTATTGTCGATCTGAATGGGTGAGCGTGTCGGGGACTTGTCTTTCGAAATGTAAGTCTGCGACCACTTGTCAACTGCCTGGCATTTGGAGGATGACCACTGTAATACGGGTGCTAGACTACCTCAGCTACAATATCGAAAGACTAATCAGTAACAGACAAACCGACTGCGGTGCCACCACATTTGCAACGCATCCCAGTGACAATGTCACCGCATCTGCGACAGAATCCCATGTAATTTCCGATGTTGCGAGATTATAAGACTGAGGACGAATCTGAAATGAATGGTAATGGTACAGATGCGGCTGTCGTGGAGGACGTTAGAGTTGAACGTTCAATGTTCAACTTGGAACAGCACGAGGCTGAACTACGTTGGAAGAGGCGCGATCACGTGAGTCATGTAAATTACGTTACTCAACACACAAAGGCTGCATTGCCAGCCCACAAATGGCTTGAACAACCGTTATGATTGGGTTGGCACAACAGTAGAATACATACTCCTCGACTCTCATAGCTTGGCAGGTATAGCGGGTTGCCAATCCACACGCTCAACCTCAATTGACCCCTCAATGTGAAATCTCGCTTAGTATGTGAGCACTCACCATTTCGGGGGAAAGTTGGTCGATTGACCGGACACCAAGGGACATCATACTGAATTTGATTTCGCGTTGCAGGATTCGCACCAAATGAACGACGCCAGCTTCGCCGTAAGCCTAAGAAACCATCAACTAAATGTATTCCACACAACGCTTGTACTCACACTCTGCGCGTAGAGGAAGGCGCGGCCAAGTCCAACAGCCTTGGCACCGAGACAGAGAGCTTTGAGTACATCTGATGAGTGACATGAATTTCAAGGTCACGAATCCAATCATTTGTTCACCAACCAGTACCGCGACGGATGCCGCCATCGATATAAACTGCGGTAGCGTCTTCAAAAGGCAGATCGGAAAACAACAGGATGTACTACGTGCCTTCAGTCTTGTCGAACACCTCGGGATGTTCCTTGCGGAGCTTGTAAAGTACTTCCAAGGGGGGAAGCGAGCTACGTTTTGCTACGTCTAGTTGGGTTACTTGTTAATCAGATTGGTTGCTCACTATTCAAGTTGACGGCCTGGGACAGTGAAGATGAATTACGTTCGCGGATTGCAAGGTTGGAGCTCACCACCATGGTTAGACAACACGATGCCTTCACAGCCAGCCTCGGCAGCGAGAACGGCATCCTTGTTGCTGTTAGAACTTAGCGGCGGTGAAACAGAGATATTCATACCGCAACACATTGAACCCCTACACCGTTGTCAGCGCGTGCGGAGACCACATAAAAAGCCGTACCTTTAATAACTATGGGAAGCCTCGTGATGCTTCGCATCCACGGTATGGTCTGGAGACCAAATGATGTGAATTGAATCCAATCATGTTGTAAAAAGACCCCACCCTTTCCCAAGTCATGTCAACATCGTTATTGACAACGAGTCCACCAGCGGTGCCCAATATATTGACTCCCTCTTCATCATCCTTGGAATCTGTTTGACGTTTAACTCCATGATTCTCAAAATCCTCCAGGTAGTGAGGAGCGCGGGTATCTAACTCTCGATTTGACGGTACAAGCGCATCGACAGTAAGGAAGATCGCTTTGTAGCCCAGTGCCTCTACTTCTTGAATGCGTCGGGCGGCGGTGGCGTCATTCTTGTGTTTGTACAACTGGAAGAAGATGGGCTGATCGGGTGAGCCTCGAGCAGCGGCAATCTGGCCATAGGACAATGAAGCATTGGTAGAAACCATCTGGATGATCCCAGTCTTGTAGGCGCCGCGTGTAAGATTGACTTCTCCGAGAGGATGACCCAGTCGAGCTAATGCAGAACCACTGATATACACTGGTATAGACGTCCTGTAACCAAGCATAGTTGACGAGGTATCACAGCCAGAGACAGCCCTCATGACTCTAGGGCGGAAGAAAAAGCGACTAAATGCACGGGCATTTTCCATGTGCGCTTTTAGTATTGCTTCAGTGACACGGATGACTACGCAGAAACTGGGACATACCTATAGAGTCATCTGCGGCAGACGCATAGTAAGCCAGAGCCTTGTAAGGAAGAATTTGTTTGGCTGTTTCCTAGGGGAATGCCAGCATCAAGAAGAGCTAAAGTTTTGTGGGGATGTGTGCTCTACCTCTATGTCCTGGACATTGATTATCCGGCCGAGAGGGGGTCTATTCTTGAGAGCCTCCTCCACACGCAGCTCATCTCTTGTCTTGGTCTGGTTCTTCTTTGCCTGTCTCAGTTCGAGGATTGAGGCTTGGTCAAGATCACCAAGATGCTTTTCGGGGGCGATATTCTTGTCAAGTGCGTCAGAAGGATGGATCGGTACATAGACTGCGGTAGCATCCCGTCCGCCGAACCCCAGAATCACTTGGGGTCCTCCGGGGTGATCCTAGACGGGGTGAAATGCAAGCGGGGGAGGGATAGGTAGAGACTCACGAATAGAAAGTCGGTGACATCGTAAACCTTGTTTCGTATGATGACCCAGCAGGAGCTGTATGGAGAATGGGTGAGATTTTAGGTGGAGAGTGAGGAAGCGCACGCGGTGGTGTTGTGTTGGGCGATCTGTGCGAGCTTGTAGGTCGGCATGAAGTGCTGATCAGGAGAAACCTGCGCTGGGAGTGTGGCCTTTTTATTGAGCCGGCCCCGGCCCGGGTGGACATGATGAGGAGGAGTGCACGCTGATCATGTGACGTCGCGTTGTTTGGTTGGCTTTATTGTCTGTCTTGCACTTAAACCACGACCTCCACCACCCCATCGCTATGAGCCCAGCGTTAGGAAGAGAAGCCCTCGAGGCCATGAAACGTGCAGACATCCAGAAACTATGCAAAGTATATCCATTCCTTTCCCTGTAATTTGTCCCGGATCTCATCCAGTATATTACATAGGACTACGGCGTAAAGGCAAATCTCAAGACCGAGGCACTCATTGATCTTTTACTGGTTGCTTCACAGTAAGCCTGAGCTAGCTCCCCTCCCCGTCACCTTCTCTAACCGCGGCCAAGACCACAAGCACGAAGGCACAACCCTCCACAAGTACCACAACGCCCACCCTCAACCAGAATACCAAGCCTCGCCGGAACCAGACCTAGGAGACAATCCACCAGCTCGGTCATCGTTCACGGCTCAGAGGACGAAACAGAACTCACCCTTCCCCAACGCCACCATCAAGTTGAACCCCGCGAACAACTAGTCCCTCAGCGCACAAGGAAAGCGCAGCAAACTCAGTATAGGCTTGGTGTGGGGCGTCCAGTACTAGCAGGTGGATCTGGCGCTCGTGCCGTCACCAAATCCGTGAATATCTCCCGGACACCGAAGAGAGCAAGGAGTAGTAGGTCGATCAAGCCGTTTGAAGCAACAATCACAGAGGGTCAGGGACATAACTTTTGTGACATCCCCAATGCTGAGATCTCGCCAGAACCAGAACTGGATGGTTCTGTAGAGGCTCCTTCGCGTAAGCAACATGGTGGCCTGGAATTTTCTGAACTCATCTCTAACTTTCCTTGTGCAGTAAATTATAAGAAGAACCTGGAGCATGCAAGTGGCCAATCGCAGCTAAACACCCATCCGGTGGCCGGGCCTTCAAGCAAGGCTTTAGAAACTGTGATCGCGGAAGCAGTGAGTGAGATCACGGAGAAGCCTTATTCGTACTCATTTTGTGAACAGCTTTCTCCTGTACAGCAGGAATTAGATTCCCACAAAGCACAACTCACTGACCTGAAAGAGAAAATCTCTTCTCTGATCGAGTCATTTGAGACGAAGATCCGGAATCTCACTTCGGAGATCCAAGATCTCTGTGCTCGAGCAAAGAGCTCACCTTCCCCTGATACTTCAATGGCAACAGTTCAGGAGCATTCAGTCCGAATACCAGAGCCACCGTCAACGCCGAAGCGCGTTCGAACTCCTTACCGTCCTTCCTTTGCGTAAGTGAACATGCTACACTTTTTGTTCTCCAATCTGAGCAGAATGTAGTCTCCCAGCTACGGAGAATCCGGAACCTTCGGAAATCCCAAGTGATCCATCTAATCTCGATGCGCTCGCGCCCCCCGACTTGCGAGCTGCTGCTGATGTGGAGCGGCATAGGCAAACCGGTTCGCTTTTACCTGGGTTTCCGCACTCAATGTTGGGTAAACGTCCTCGGGAATCCATGTCGAGTAGTACTTCGGGAGTCTTCGAGCTGGTACAAGAGGGTATAGAGACAGAGCTGGAGGGTAATGTTGGTCGACCAGCTTACAAGCGGGTGAAGCTTCATGAACCAGAGGACAAGAGCATGGATGTGCCATCGTCCTCAGAACCCCCACAAGCTGAACCTTCTGATCCGTCGGAATCCCCTAGGCGGCGCGGTGGCCCTAGTTTTCCTGTCTTCTCTGGACGGGAAGAAGACCCGCCACCTCCAATTGAACGCCTTCCGAACTTCTATGGCCCCACCTCTCCCCCCCTTATAAGTGCACCGGCAACCAGTTCCGCAAACAACGTTGAGAATCAAAATCCTTTTAGCTTCAGCTTCGTGCCGATCACTTCGACGCCTGCCCAGGCTGTGTATCCTCTTACGATGGGGACCTTTCCTCATCCGGAGCCACCTACGTCTCCTTCGCCAGCAGCAAATCCCGATCGCCCAGGTAGTCGCCACTCCGATCGGTTTGGAGCCTTTGGCGTCCCACGATCGAGTTCGAGGGCGAGTGGACGTGCTGCCTCAGGGGGTTCTCTGGGACGAGGGGAAGCTAGCGGGTCAACTGGACTGCAGAGAGCTCCTTCAAGTAATGAAGTTGCATCGGGTCTCGGTTTGACCGCCATCAAAACGTCGGCTACTGAACAAGGTACCCCTGCCCCACCAGCAAAGCGTACGATGTATGGGACGGAGTTAGATGTTGACACGAGATTTGGGGATTTTGGTGTTGCAGGCGTTGCGTCAGGGTTCTGGGCGGGTGGTAAGTTCTGAGTTTTGAAATCAAGGTTATTGTAATCCTCGAATTTGTTTGATACAATTTCGACTAATCCGGTATACTGCAATATTGACTTCGTCTCAGTTGTTTCCACAGTTGACTAGTGACTTTCAGTTTGTATCATGTATGATAACTGTACACATCCTTGGTAATACGATGACTTGGGAAAGTCCTCCGAGTTGATATAAATTACAGCCCGGTAGTGCAGCTGCACGGTAAAGTATGCATCGCGCCTAATTCTTGATCAGATGGAGGGAACGAGTGATTGGATCTCCTCGAACAAGAGTTCTGGAAGTATTAGTCAGAGACGACATGTCACCAGATGGCGCGCGCAATCAGGTACCTTTTAGCTCCGTTTGGGTGAGATCGTATTCTATACGATGAATGTGAGCATCAGGCTGGGGGTTTGACGCCGCACCAATCATACTCACGATCAAAATCAAAATAGTCTGGATCCAACGATGCGACGCTTGGCTCGTCCTCAGGGTCGTGCTGAGAGGACAGACTCCTCTGTCAGTGCTGACTTCGCCAACAAGCGCAACGACACACATACATATGCCGAGACGTATGGATGTTCCAGAGCGTCATCAACGGTCAGGCGCTTGCTTGGATCGAAAGTCTGCAATCAGTCATGAGTGGTCAACGTCCCCAAGTGGGAAAGTGGTGTTTTGACCAGTATTTTCTGCAAGAAATCGATAGCATCTGCGGATGCTTTGGTAAATACTTGTGTGAAGGATTTGCGCTTGCGGATAGGAAACGCCCGGATGTAGTCTCTTGATCGTCTTGAAGTAATGGTGTAAAACTCGTCCAGCGTCGGTGTACCTGTTCAGTCGCGTAGCCTGAGCTGCACAGAACAACATCAACCATGACAGAAAGCAACCTATTACATCCAGGACAAGATCAAGCTGATGTCCGTAATCCCGCCCCGGAAAGAGGGGTTTCCGATTAAGCAGCTCTGCCAAGATACAGCCGACCGCCCATAGATCAACAGACTAGAAATATTGAGGTAATCATGGTCTCACAGTGCAATGTCAGCCACCGTACCTTGGTGTACATCCTGAACGAAAGCATAATTTCGGGTGCCCGATACCAGCGTGTCGCGACGTACTCGGTCATCAATCCTACCTCCTTCGCTCCAGGCACAGTCGGGTTAATGCTTCGGGCAAGACCAAAGTCGCAGACTTTTAAATCACAGTTTGCATTTAACAGCAAGTTTGCAGGTTTGAGATCTCTGTGGGCGATGTCTGCGCTGTGGATAGATTTGAGGGCTCGGAGGAGCTGGTAAATGAAGTACTAGGGAAGAAAATAAATTTGGTGAAGGTTTCGACCAAAGGAAGAGAATAGTCACTTGACAGTGATCGTCAGAGAGCGACTGAGTGCGTATGACGCGGTGCAGATCAGTTTGCATCAGTTCTTGAATAACTGGCTAAAGTTAAATAAATACCAACATCAGGCGTAAGGTCTTACAGTAAACTTCCTTGTAGTCATTTAAGGATGGTGGCTTGACGATGTCCAATATTGAAATGATCTGGGTTGGTCATGGTCATTATTAGTACTATATACGTAGGAGGGTGATGAGGGATACTTGCATTTTCGTTCACGCATATCTCAGAAAAGAACTTGAGTAACTTGAGTTCTCGTAACGTTCGCAGGCAGAACAGGGTGTGGTCAAGTGGGAGGATCTTTTTGATCGCCACGTATCTTCCCGAGGGCTTATGAAGAGCTGCTGCCACAGTTCCATAAGTACCTTCCCCGAGGGTATGCAGGACCTCATAGTCAGGACCTGTATCGTCAGATAACCAGGTCTCAGAGTGTCCGTTGCCAGCTCCGCGTGGTAGTAGTACTCACCAGTTTCGAATTTGGGTATCGGTTTTTGGCTTTTCGACTTTTCGGCTGGTGGCATGATGGCCATTGCGATGGACGTGGATGGGGACGAACTGTTGCCCGTCGGGAGGTTATAAGCTACATGGATACTATACGGATTCGTTGAATTGATTGATGGGAACACAGCGGCGGTGCATTACTGGGGAGCATCGCCCCGAAGATCAAAGATGGGACCAAAGGTTACAGTTCGCAATGCCCGGTGCCAACTACAAGCTCGCCTTACGCGTTTCCAACTGCTTCCCTCGCTTTCTTTTCTTTTTTCAAGCGTTTCCTCTCTCTCCGTGCTTCATCGTCCTCGCCACCCTCTGCTTCCTTTTTCTTTTCTTTCCTCCGCTTCTTTTCCGCACGGTCAGCACTATCATCTGCACCCTCCAAGGTGATCGAAACATCGGCACTTCCCTCTGCAGCTTCGGATTTGCGCTTGCGTTTTTTCTCTTTCTCCTTTTGTGGGGAACCCGATGGTTCGCCCGCCGCTGCCGGAGCTGGTGGCTCGGACACAGTGGCTGCTGCGACGGCTGTCACACCGACAGGGGGCTGCTGAAGGGATTTCAACGTTCGGCCCGAGTGGCTCATTGGGGCAACATTGGTGAACTCACTTCACGGTTATAATCGACGTAGTCACGACTCCACTCAGCAGGCGTAACACCGTCGATCTTTTCTCCGTGTTTCCCAAGTTTCCCTTCCTTGACCATCTTCTTCTTTTGTAACGCCATTGGACCAAGACCCCAGCGGCGAGGGTAAGTATCTCGCTCCATGATGCATCGCTTCACTTTCGCGACAACACCATGATCACATGTTGCGAGCTCGACCGTGGACATCTGAGCGATCGCGAGAGCAATTGCTTCTCCTGCTCAAACGTCAATACATACTTGATCATCAAGTAGTTGATTGCTACCTTTCGTCGTCATGAGGACGATATCTTCATTGACAGAGATATTGGCCTCATACCGAAGGAGGCCAGGTATCATGAGCTTCGCTCCGTAGCACACCGCGTTGACTGCACTATCTTTCACTACAATGCGCTTATAACCAATCAATAAGCTCTCGAGAGGTCGGATAACCCGCCGAAGGTACGATTCTGTGAATCGTCAGGCTAAGACACAATGCAATATTTTATGCCTACCATCGCGGGTATTATCATACATCCACTGCGCATCCAACACATCGTGCATGGTTACCATATCATCATTTTCTGACATGGCTCCGCTCCGTACTCGCCTCAGCTCCTGCATGTGACCACCGACGCCAAGTAAAAGACCAAGGTGAACGCATAATGTCCGAATGTAGGTGCCGGCCTCGCACGACACCCAGAATACGGCAAGATTACGCTTCTCATCAAATTCCAAGAGCTTTGATTCGTAGATGGTACGTATGCGCAACTGACGCTTCACGGCGGAAATGAGGGGGGGTCGTTGGAAAAGCGCACCACTCAGGGTCTGAAGGGCGCGTGGAAGGGCAGTGGGATTCGGGAGGCTGGAGTGTAATCGCAGAACACAGACATACTCTTTTCCTGGATACCAGTCAGTCGCGTGGTTAAAGGTAAGGAGAATACCTGCAGACCTGCCCCTTGTTGGGATTTAACCAGACGCGTCGCTCGGTCGATACAGACAATCAGACAGCCTGTCACCTTTGGGTCCAAAGTTCCACTGTGACCAGTTTTTTCTACTCGCAATATCCGCCTGAGCCAAGCGACGACCTCATGCGAAGAAGGGTTTGATGGCTTGTCAAGATTGATGACACCAGACCTACAAAAAAGGGGGG
>JBBPLK010000008.1:250759-284560 GCA_038089735.1 Exsudoporus frostii
GGGGGGTGAGATTTAGACAAAGACAAGAGGAAAGAAAGCACTTGATATAGCTAGAGATATCACGCTTGAGAGGGCTGCTCCCGGATGGAATGGGGGTGAAATGACTTGAACGGATGAGTAGCTTATCGTAGTTTTTGAGGAGCAAAGGCCATTGGGAAGTATTAAGTTTTGGTTGGGAGGATTCGGACTTGATGGCATAGTCCCCTTCCCTCTGCGCAGAGGCAACCTGCTCGCGGGTCAGTGACGAGGCCATACGTTTTTAATATGTTTCTCTGAGAAAGAGTTTGCTTATCGTGTGAGAGAATCTCGCCTTTCCTGATGATTATGTCATCTACCCGATCGTGGGAACACGACTGTACAGTTTTAACATCATCACTGTCACATCGGGCTTTCAAACAACATTCTCTAGAGCGTTCAACGCAAAGCCCCTCGTCAAGATGGTCAGTCCAGGCAACGCTTTGCTGAGTTACCTTCTCAGTAGGCTCACGCCTTGACCCTTTAGCCTGCCGCCGCAAAGACCACGTCTGCGAAACATAAATTCATCATCGACTACTCTCGTCCCGCTGCTGACGGTGTCTTTGACGGCGCCGACTTTGAAAAGTTCCTCCACGACCGCACAAAGGTCGGCGGTAAGACGGGGCAACTTGGCGACAATGTCAAGATAACACGCGACGGTGATTATCTCACGACACTATGACTATCCTGCTGATCCCCTTTGTAGCAAGCAACAAAATCATTGTCATGTCCAGTGTTCCTTTCTCAAAACGGTATCTTAAGTACTTGACAAAAAAGTTTTTGAAAAAGAACACTTTGCGCGATTGGATTCGAGTCGTTGCATCCTCAAAAGACGTCTACCAACTCCGATTCTACAACATTGCGTATGTATCTCTTTCTTTGAGCATCGTGTATCGTCTATTCACAATCATGAATGCGCAGCCGTGACGGTGAGGACGAAGAGGAGGAGTGATCTTACGATGTGACCATGTATTCTATTCTACCCTGTTGCACATTTTTCCGGGCAATATGATACAGGTTCGAAAAGTCTACGAGTTTACCTTGTGCATCAATGTCACAATATTCTAATTGCCAAGGTACTTTCACTTTTATTATCCATCATTTGGATAAGAATCCGAATCATCTAATCACCATCTTGGTGCTTGCGGACTGCTCGATCTCAGTTTCCAGCTTTGTCCTACCCAACGCAACCATTGCGAGCTTATGCCATTGAATCTGTGACTCCGTCAAAGGCTTCCCTCGGAATTGCTGTGCCAAAATACTGCTCAGTTGAGTGCGCAAAATCTTGATGGCTATGTTAGCTCTAGGCGTGAGGCGATACTTGACCTTTCTGTCCACGATCGCCGTGTCTGACATGAGCTATAGACCCTCCCGATCAGCAAACGTGTGATCCACCATGTAACCTTCCAAACAAAGACAGACCTTGAAGTCACATTCGCCGCACAACAAAAGGATGGCTAGGTCATCGATTGGTGCAGTCTCCCATGCGTACATCTTCTTCGACTGCCTAAGCTTTAGTGAGTATGTTCACCCATACAATGTCATGCCACGACACACATTAGAGTAAAGTAAACCAGATAGTTGGCAGCTATATCTTTTGGTTTCGTCCGAAAATTGATAGACGATGGATGGAAGAAGGCTGTCTGATTATTTGAAAGTGTGCGCATTTGGAGTCCATTCGTGACATCAACACAAAGGAGCTTTGGGTATAGCCCGGAGAGTAGAGCAGCATTAATGATCGCGACATTGTTGCTGTTGCTGTCCAGCTCAGGGGGAACCGTGACGAATCGGTATCGATTGCGTCCGAACCGAGCACTGGCCCGAAGATAAGCCACTTGGCATAACGCAGACACAAGGCTTACCGGCTCAGCTCCTTTACAAATTCCGCATCTACGCAGACGAAAGAAGAATCGACCAAATAACTAGAACAGAAGCGTCAGAGACATGAAGTCCATCGGACACACGTTGCTAACCCAAGGAACTGCTGACGTAGTTCTTCAATTTGCAAGAGGTTTTCGTGACTGAGGAAACTCTTCCGACAGAACTTTTGTGCAAATCCTCGGGTAACAGACCTTCTCCAAGCTGCAAATGCAGCATGAATCGTCAAAAAGTCTGAATTATCTGCATGTTTCCGTGTGAGACCCAGCGGAAGGACAGGAAATGCATCACCCACTGATGCGGAAGGAATTCTTTGCGTGATCGGCCTCTTTCTCCATGCCAAGAGGCGTCACGAATGGTGATTTCGAGCTCAGTGCTGCTGCAATAGTCAACGCGGGATCAAGACAACGAAATACCACAGCTATCAAGAGGAATTTCCCGAGATGAACATCTGTGGGTAGCTTGCTAAGTAATCGACCCATTGGAGTAATGTCTTCTGTGGGTGTCAGAGCTCGCACCTGGACATGCTCAGTTCTCTGCATGGAGTTTGTCAGAATTTTCGTACCTCAACCAAGGCTGCGACAGCTCTCTGAACATTTATTGACGTAGGGGGGTCCAACGCATGACAAAGGACATCTTCGATAGATGCTCCAATCTTTATCTTCATGGTCTTGATGCGCAAGGCGAGATCGGATAGACTCAGTCGCATCATTTCCGGAAGGGGGTGTTCGGCAAGCTGCATATGATTGTAAGCCACATCCCGCAGAGGTGTTAGGTTACACTCGCCAGGGTATCATGGCGCCGTTTGGGGAACAGATGAAAGCATATTCCATTCTGGACCCGGCCCGCTCGTCCTCTTCGCTGGGCAGCATTACTCTTGGCAACGAATGTTTCCACTAAGCGGCTCAATTGACGCTTTTCGTCGAACCTGAGCGGCTGTCAGCCCCGTGTCAATGTAGCATAAGGTGCAAATACATGATCTCTCGCTGTTTTCCGGTGTCAATCACGCAAGTGATATCGGGTATTGTGATGCCTGTCTCTGCAATGTTTGTCGCTGAGAGAGGGGAAGTCAACTTGTGCCGGTAACACAACGATGTGCTAGACATGTACCAATGACTATCTTCCTCATTCCGGCAGGAGGCACGTCAAAGACAGCATTTTGATTCTCGCTTGAAAGAGTAGAATGCAATGGATAAACACGGAATAGCGCTTCCTGTCCAAAAGAGGGGTGATCAGAAAGAATGTCGCTCATTCGACGGATTTCGGCGATGCCAGGCATAAAAATCAAGACCGCAGAGGAAAACGAAAGGAGTGATTGGTCTTTGAAGCATAGGTGCTCCAGTAGCCGAACAATCAGATCATAAGGGATTACACGCTCATTGATGAGTTCGACAGTTCGTTCCGTCAGGGGAGAATAGCGTTTTTCCACTGAAATTGGTATTTTCACGTTAGATTCGCCTTCAACTAACGTCGCATCTTCGTCCTCATCCATCACTGTGGACTCGTCCCATTCTGTACGGCTCTTGCGCTGGTAGAATTTGCCGTGTCCTGAAGAAAGACAAGTGAGGCTCTTATCCTGTTACTAGTTATATGAAGCTCACGTCGTTTCGCATAAGGTGAATCTTCGGATATTGACCAGCCAGTATGTTCAATGGCATCCTCAAGGTACAGGATGTCTACAGGGAAAGTCCGACCTGGAACGTGGATTATCGGACAGCCTCCGAAGAAACTTGCTATCTTGTCCGAATCCACCGTTGCAGACATGAGGATTACCCTATCGAAACCCCTGAGATCGGAGCGGTACAAGAGGCACAACCCTCGTACCTTAAGTCAGGACGCAGCGGTAACAGAGACTTGAGTACAACGAGGAGAAAATCCGACTCAATAGTGCGTTCGTGAACCTCGTCGATAATTATGTGCTGATTTGGGACCATTATACCAATCCGTCACATAGAACAACATGAAACACTCACCGTTACCTCATCAAATGCTACACCTTGATCGTCACCTCCGGAGCCACGTTCCAGCATTCTCAGTGCGATGCCGGTGGTGATGTAGGTCAAGCGTGTATTTTTTGTGGTATTGCTTTCCAAACGAATGGCATATCCAACGAGAGAGCTTAGAGTGCCCACTGTTCCCGAGGGATCTCCCAATTCACGTGAAACCCGCTGCGCAAGCGAGACCGCAGAAATACGACGGGGCTCCGTGCAATATATCTTGCAAGACTGTCCCCGCGAGAGCTGGTCTTCGAGGATGAAGGCAGGCACTTGAGTGGACTTGCCACTGAAATGAACATCAGTGACGACTGAGAGTCTGTGTGATTCATGCTCACCATCCTGTCTCACCGCAAAGAACAAGAATCTGAGCGTTTTCCAATGTTGAAATAATATCTTCACGATATTTTGCTATGGGTAGGGAGTTCCGGTGGATCTAACATATTTTACTAAACATTCTTTCACGGCATAAGACAAACAGGACTGACCAGCATTTCTTGATATGCTGGCCTTGACTGGCGAGATCGGAGATCTGCAATAAGTTGCTCATAATTCGCCTCAATGTTCCGTGGAAGAGTCGACGTCTGAGAAGTGCCTTTAGTCTCAGGAACTGATCCAAGTGTTACCTCTCTCGTCTAAACCGAGTTAAAAATCGCAACTGCTCGAGTGGGAGGAATAACTCACGTCTCTATCGGTATCGATCTTTGGGCCAATCATACTCCATAACTTGGCCCAAATCTCTCGATTTATACGTCCTCCCCGGAGTTTCCTATCTGCTTCTAGCTCGTCCCACAAGTCTCTGAAAACCGGAGGGAACAGTCTGAAGAACGTGTTACCAACAGGGCTATTGATTGACCCAGTGGCAAAACCTTCCGTAGGGGGGAACGAAAGCGCGTGGAGCGCGACGGTAGCGATGTAATGTTCTGCCTGTGGCTCTTCATAACAGGCAATATCTTCCATCTTCCACTCGTCCGCCTTACCGCCACCCCACAACACTCGGACTCCAGAGCGCTTCGCGCGGCTATGCCCAGATAGGCTGCTGAATGTAACTGCAGCGTACCGGTCAATTTTGGATATATATTCCAAAAGTACGACCCGTGGCAGCTTCCCTCCACTCTGCTTGTGGAATGACATGTCTTTGACGGAAATCATTGTCCCTCGAGGACCTTCGATCTCGGATGGGGCATCCAGAATTTCAAGCAGCCCTCCTGAAGATTCATCATCCTCTTGGTCAAATACGTCAGGGTGGAGTTCTGGCTCCGGAGGTACATTGACAGTCATCGGAACATTGGTGCCTTTGGAGCTTTTGGTCCGGACAAGTTCCAAGGATCCGCGAAGCGTTGCCTGAATGAGTTGATCATGCGCCTTTCCGAGTTCAGAGCGATACAGTCGTTCAGCATCCCTTTGATCAAAGAAGTAGTGTGACTGCACACTCCGCATTTTTTCTTCTAGACGACTTGCGACATCTGATCTTTGCTGTTGAGACGTGTTACTTGTCTTGAGGTGCACAAGCTGCAATTTTATTCGAGCATATTCCAGGTTAGGATCATCGATCTCTGGAGATGTACGCTCTAATGAGGGGCTACTCTGGTTGACACCAGTCAACACCCCTTCTGGTGGCAGCGTTTGGTTCTCATTGTAAGGTTTGTGCGATGAGAGAAGGGGGGACGTATTCATCCTCAGTTTTGTGGTGTTCAAAGACTCTGATTCGAGTAACACAGCTGGATGTTCCTGGGAAAGAACTGGTGTTCCGGGATTTGGGGTATCAGTTGACTTGGGCAAATCACCAGGAGCTTCCTCTGTATAATGGCTAGAGTCAACCTCTGCGAGGTCTTGAATTCGAGACACGTACTCATCTCGACTTCGTTACTATCAGGGCAATGGACAATAAGCTGTTGGCATGTGAGAAATACAACACCATTCAAGTTGTCGTGATGTCTGGACTGACCCAGTCCAAGGCTTCGTCAAGTTCAATGCCGCATATAGTATGCAAACATTGCTCCACCCAATCTTTGGAAAAGCCAAGCCTGCGTAGAATACCATATGTCACTGCGAGACGAGTCGCGGCTTTCTCCTTGGTGTGGTCAGTACACTGCCGCGCTAAGAATCGTGAGATTGAGTCGAACTGAGCGAACGCAAGATAAAATGAACGACCTCTGGACGTTTCTTCTTGAATATGGAAACGTAAAATCTCTTCAACCAACACGGGGTCAACTTCTACAGTGTTGAATCCTCTGGAAGCACGCTTATCCACCTCAATCGCCTGGTATGTAGGGTTAGAGGCAAAGACAGGAACTTCCTGGGGGAACACGCCTTGATGGTCCTTGATATCTCTTTCTCTGTTTTCTCCTGGTACTTGTCAACCATGATCTGCAAAGATTGGTGCTCGTCATGCTCGACAACCGACTGCTCTGAGTCTCGTAGAGCGCCTGGAGGAGTAGCCTCAGTCACCAGACCATCAGAGGTTGTTCCGTCAACCGGTGGCGCAATCTCCTCCGCTTGGATGGCTTTCTTGGGTATGGATGTGGTTGCGAAGCCACGTGCGACGGGCTTCAACTGGGTCTTCCTTTTCTTGGGCATCGGGAAAGAAGCGTTGGACGATGGGTCGAAAAAGATCTTGTCGGCCCCTAAAGAAATTGCACGACGTTCATATTCTGGTCGAAATCGCTCTGGATGTTGGCTGTAGACGGGAGACAGTGATCATGATCATGATTGGCATCATGATCGTGGATACCACATGATGCAGTGCCGCGTTCTTGCCAGCCACGGTGACTCGAAGCGACTCGGCTTCTTCAAGACCTTGACAGGTCATGATCAAGGTCCACAAGCAGAATAGGATAGATATTAAAGACGTGTACAATACAAGGCGATACAAAATGCATGAACTACTCTACAGATGACGAATGAGAAAACAAACAACAAATCGAGACAAACGTAGATCATTCAACCTGATCATCCATCCCGGACCCAGCATCGTTGGCAGCCTCCGCTTTCCTCTTGCCGGCGGCTTTCCCCCCAGTTTTGCGGGGTCGCGGAGCCCCGGAGGAGCCCCCACCTTTGCGCTTCTTTCCCCGGCTTGGTGCTGCCGCAGTACCATCTTCTTCCCCCTTATCCGCAGCTACATTTCCCTGGTTAGCAGGGTGCCCAAAGAAATCGTCACCCTCGTCGTTCCATAGGTCTCGAACGGCATCATTGTTGGTACTTGCCGACCCAGCACCGGGCCGCTTGCCAGATTTTTTGGAAGGGAGTCCTGGTCCATTCGTGTTGTCAATGTTGGCCAGTTGTTCGTCGTTCAACAACAATTGAACAATCTCGCTGGGCTTCGCCACGTCGGTGAAGTTTTTGTTCCCAACAACAATGTCTTGGACCTAACAGAAAGTCAGAAATGCCATCAAATTAAAGGAAAATCCACTCACATCTTTCTTGACACGTGCGAGTTGAATGATGCGTTCGTCGATCGTGCCCTTGGTAATGAGACGGTAGACAGTCACCTGACGAGTCTGGCCCAGACGGTGTGCACGGTCCATGGCCTGGGCGTCGTTGGATGGGTTCCAGTCATGGTCGTAAAATATCACAGTATCCGCAGCGGTAAGGTTGATACCGAGACCACCAGCACGGGTGCTGAGCAAGAACACGAATATGTCCGGTCTAGAGATGAAATTAAGCTTTACGCAACACACAACCTACGAAACACGAGCCTTGTTTGCCAATCCATCACCATATCCCTTCGATCTTCGAGTTTTGAGGATCCATCCAAACGTAGATACTTGTATTGCCGATATATCAGATACTCTTCCATCAAATCCATCATGCGAGTCATCTGGAAGTAGATCAAGACTCGATGATCGCCTGCCTTGAGCTCCTGTAACAGCATATCCAAACGTGCAAGTTTGGCAGAGTCGTAGACGAGTCGTTTTGCCTCTGGAATTTGCATGCTAGATTGTGGTAATTGGTCGGAAGGAGAGCTGCAAACCAGCCCTGCAGCTGGAACCATTGGAACGAGGTCATCGTAAAGGCTACAGGCGGCGGGAGACTGTTGGAGTTCGCGCGAGAGACCATACAAGGCTATTGACTCCGCGGGTGCTTCCAGAACTCGATTCTGGTATTCGATGAAAGAACGGTTTGTGCACGTCATGGATATCGGCGGTGCGACCACAGCGGGGACGAACCACCTCAGGCCGGGTCGAGACAGACATGATTGTTGCCAGGCAGAAGTGGATATTCCTTTCAGATCGGGATTATAAAGCTGATACGACAAAAGTGGGAGAGGTGGGATTTTGATATCGGATGCACTGTGACTAGTCTCTCTGCAGAAAGGATCAGTTTGTTTTCCCTTCCAACTCGATACGCTTACCTCAAAACAGTGGACTGTTCGATAACCTTATTTTCTTGCTGCAATTCCACTAATCGATTGCGCATAAACGGTGATACTTGAAGACCATGAACCTCTGCTGGACTTCTGCTCAAGAGACGCAGAAATGCAAAGGCAGGGGACCCTGAACGTAGTGATGAGCGTAATGTATACCGAGAACGTTATGCGGACAATACCTTCAATTTCATCGTACATTGACTGATATATCCTGTCTGTGGACCATACATTGAAAAGGTTGCGTGCGGAAAGTCTGCGTGAACGAGGTCCAGGGTTTATCAATGGAATATTGACAAGCCCGCCATCCAGATATAACAGTTCAGGGACCTGATACTCGATTGGGTTTTGCGTCGAGTAGGGCACGGAAATTAGGTCGCCTTCCCGGCCAAGTGGCCCTGACCGGCCAAAGTGGGCGAACGAGAAAGGTGCCATGACATCCGCGCGTTCAAAAAGCTCAGGGTGGTTACAAACCTATCTTTTTTTCAGCCCGTGGCAGACTGAAACGAATTGAAATCGCAGACCTTACGGAATTGCATGACCAAGTTCATCAATGAGCGAGCTGAATCGGCATCACCAATGTTCGCCGCCTTTTCGAGAAGGTCGGCAACGGAGACATTAGCAAGAAGCGCACGGTACAATGCCCGTTGTCGTGAACTAAGATCTACATAGACATCTATTTCAATCTTTCCAATGGCCATGTCAGTGACACCGATTCGATATGATATAACAGACATGCCTTTTCGCTCAATTCATTTTGCACATGTCGCTTTACACGACGGAGCATGAATGGCTTCAAAATCATATGCAATCGCCGTAGTTGGTGTTCGTTCAACTTGCTACCCTTGTTTTCGGCGGCATTTTCAATGTCTTTCGAGAACCATTCGTTGAATTCATCGTGAGAGTCGAAGAGGCTTGGCATGATGAAGTGCAGGAGTGCCCAAAGCTCTGCCATTGTACAATTATGTTGAACGCGTGGAAAGTACATGCATTGCAAAAAGCTGACCTTGCATGGAATTTTGAATCGGAGTGCCGGTGAGGAGCAATCGATTCCTACACTGAAAACCTAGAAGTGTCTTCCAGCGTACGCTCGATGCATTCTTGATGTTTTGAGCTTCGTCCAGAATCATGTATTGCCACTTGACTCTTTGGAAGTATTGTTGATCTTGGGTAACCTGGAAATGTGTAAGCAACACATATGATATAGATAACTATTTGCATCAATTCACCAGCTGATAACTCGTGATGAGGACATGGAATGGGGCATCCTTGTTGTAGCTGATTTCCTTTTTGCTCCAAAATTTTCGTAGAGTTGCACGATCCTTGACATTCCCCCAGTAAGGTAGCGCCTTAAGAGTTGGAACAAATCGAGTGATTTCTTGTTGCCAGTTATGCAAGGTAGATGCAGGAGCAACGACAAGGAATGGGCCCCATATATCATGTACCTCTGCGAGATAGGCAAGTAGAGAAATCGATTGCACTGTCTGGATGACAGTTCGTTCCTAAGTGTTTCCGACATTGAAAGGGACGAGGAACACTACCTTTCCAAGACCCATTTCATCTGCAAGAATGCCATTGATGCCTTGCTCATACAAAGTCGCGAGCCAGTTGAGACCCTTCAATTGGTATTCCTTTAACTGAGCCATGAGCATCCTCGGCTGCTTGATGGTTAATGGCCCAGTCAGAGAAGTCGGGTTTTGGAAGTTAAGTTCGTCAGAGTCAACTACCGTGGGATTAAGCAAATGTTATATGCAGAAACAGACGACTCCTTACGGTCCACAAGGGGTGCTGAGGGAGGTCCTGTCTCATCCTCATCATCCCGAATGTGCGCCTGAGCCTTCGCCAATTGGAGTGCCTCATTTGTCTTGCGTTCAAGAGCAGCCTGGGTATCAAACTGTTGTGCGCGTTGCTTGGCAAGTGCAATTGCCTCTTGGGCATTATGACGAGCGTGGTGATGAAGGTTAGTTTGGTCCTCTGAAACAGAATAATCAATCCAGTGAAGTATCGCATAGAAACAGGACAGCGAACCGTCGTCAAAGTTAATTTCTCTCAGGGAACTCGGATCGATGTCTAGTAGATCTGCACCGGCAGGAGCTACCGACGATTCTAGGGCGTCGCCCTGAATTTCGGCAGCTAATGTTGCGAGAGGATGAGCATTTGATTCATCCCCGAACGACCGCGGCAACGTACTTTTCAGCTTGTTGCCCACGAAATGGCTATAAAGCTCGGTCTGGCTGATCAAAAATTCGAGTTTCCGCGCTTGACGTGCTGCTTCGCGCCTCTCTTCTTCAATCTTCGCTCGGTCAATAGCCTCCTTTTGCTCTCGTTTCCGCACGTCTCTCTCTTCCCGTTCATTCTTTCTCCAGAAAACGAGCATTTCACGCATTAGGCGCTTCGCTTTTGCTTGCACGTCTTTGTTGGCTTTTGCGGTGCGTGTGAACGGTCGGCGGGCTTGCATGGAGGACAGCATCGCAAGTCGTTTAACCTGACTTTGTCTGGCCTGGTAACCCATGGCGGCGTACTTGTACACCTGCTAACCCGTTAGTGCCGTCGTCGTATAGGACACTAACTATATACCTTGGCAATGTCCCTTCTTGCGATATTCGTCCAAACTTTCCTCTGCGCCTCCTCCAAGGATTTGAGACGCTTAGCCATCGAACTGTCGTCAACTTTTTTCGCTCGTTTGAGAGGTGGCACCACCTCATCGAGTTCATATACAACGGTTGAAGTGACCGTCAGAGCTGGCGATGTTGGCCGAGATGCAGATGGTGTGACGTCGCCTGCAACCGAACCGGCGGCTGAACCCAGACCGGACTGTCCATGACCATCCGGGTAGAGCCCATCATACTTCTTCCTCGCTGCAGCCTTTCTGCGGCTTCTCGGAGTAAGCGATGATGTCGCGGTGCTTTCAACGCTTTGCTCTCTAAGTTGAGACACCTTTCCCTTGCCTTTCGATTTCATAGCCTTGGTAGGAGACATCGACGCCTCGTTCACCGTTCTCTCGAACTCGTCTGCGATCGCCGACTGGTCATAGTCTATTCTCCTCTTCTTGTTTGCTGGTTTGTCTTTTCGGACGGGGGCGGACGGCATTTCAAGATCGCTGCTCGCATCTGACACCGCACCGTTCGCATGGCGCTTGGGCGGATCCTTTCGTTTCGTCCTCGGTCGTGACCCAAGAAGTGATTCTTCCAGCTCTCGGGCCGCCGCCTCCGCACCAACGTTGAACGTTCTACACAGTGAGGCGCGGTCATATTCGTTTGAATCACCGGTGAAATCAAATAGGGCAGAATCTGGTGGAGGTGAGGGGTGGAGGGTGGACAGGAGATCCTCGTCAACCGAGACAGGGAGCATTGGTGGAGATGACGGAGGAGGGGGAGGTATCCGTGCAATCCGCGACACGTAATGTCTCGACAGTGCGACCGCCGTGGTGGAATTGCGTTCCTGAACAAACTGTGAGAAATGCGTGTTTAGAAAACGTTGTATAGTATTCACCAGGACGCTGGCCTCGAACCACGATTCAACCTGGCGCTGGCGTTTGTGCGTCTCCATGATATAATCACTGAGCTCCCCGATCCACACCTCCTCGCAATCTGAGAGGTCCGACGATACAAGGCGACGGTCGTCGTCTGTCTGGTGGTGCTCGGCGACAGCGAGGAACACGTCAAGGCTATCCGAAGGAGAATTCTCTTGACGAGCGGCCTTGGAGCGAGGGGGATTTCTTCGGAGTCCAGGCTAGGTGGTTGAGAGTGATCGTGTTTACTCTGGTATCAAAGTGTAATCAAAGAAAGAGGACGTACGCGTCTTGAGGCAGGGGGTTGATAGTCTGGGTCGTCGTCTATTGCCTTCCTCCGTTTCTTGGAAGCATGTTCATTTTCACCCTCCTTGTAATAAGCGCTGACAGAACCTTCGAGCGGCTCACGGGGCCCGGAAGGAGTTGCAGCAACCTCGCGCTGAGGGTAATAGTTTCCACCGGGACCCAGCGGAAAGATGTCGCCCTGGACATAGTTGCCCGAATAAGGGTCCCATCCGCCTGCGCCTTGATAAGAGACAGGTTGGTATGTATAGCCACGAGGGGGAGGGGGATGGTCTCCGAGCGGACTCTCACTCTGGCGGTGTTGGCGAGGATGAACAGGAGAGACGGGGACGGTGTTGGGGACGGGAGACATGTCGGGCAACGGTGTGTCGATGGCGGAGGCGCGCGAGGGGGCGGAGAGGGCGGCACGGGCGGGAGGAGGCGGGTCGTTGAGAATTCGGCTGAGAGACATGGCGCAGAGAGGGGATGAGGGATCAGACAAGAGAAAGAAAAATCGGGGAGTGCAAAAATGGGCAGAGAAGAGCAGCGAGCGGGTTGTGCGAGCGAGTGTCGCGCTGGGAGGTCGCCGAGGTGACGGAGGACGTTGTCGGGGACGATTTTGCGGGTTGCAAAGGGCGAGGGGGCTGTTGGGGACGGCGAGCTCGTGCTGTGGTGGCTGTCGAGAGCACAAGGGAAGGCGATGGCGGGAATTGCGCACGTATTTCGTTTTGTTGGATTTAGCTCACATCGGTACACTGCCAAATTCGGAAACTCGGTCAACCCCTCCTCCTTTGCGATTCTTGGCGGACGAGCCGCGCTCACACCCAGCGCAACGTCGACCAGCAACATCCTATTCCACACCAGTGCTACACAGTCGCTCTCTAAGGCTCGTCGGGATAGAGCATCAGCTCTGGCCTCACTTTCTCGTCAAACTGCTCTGGCGTCAGATACCCGAGTGCCACCGTCGCCGCCTTTAATGTCGTTCCCTCTTTGTGTGCTTTCTTGGCGCACCTCGCGACGTCTGGAGCCTGCTGGTAAGCAAAGACAAAGGCAATACAACACAGATAGAACACTCACTGTCGTAGCCGAGGTGGCTGTTGAGGATGGTGGCCAACATCAGACTCTCATTCAACAGATGGTTGATACGCGTTTCGTTTGCCTGAATGCCGACCACACAGTTCTTGGTGAAAGAACGTGATGCTAGACACACGCCATGGGGGTCGAGTTCACCAGAGGACAGATCCATGACGCACCATCAGAGAGGAGGCGTATGCTCTGAAGCACGTTCTTGATGATGACGGGCTTGAATACGTTCAGCTAAATGACACGGGTCACCGTTGAAGCCTGCCGAGTCGATGGAGAGACGGAATACCTCGAATTGGCCGCTGGCGCCTGCCACGCTCACAGCGGTCTGGTTACCGATGACTTGGGCCGCGACCATTGTGACTGCCTCGCACTGCGTGGGGTTGACTTTGCCTGGCATGATGCTGCTACCCGGTTCGTTTTCAGGGAGACTCAACTCGCCGAACCCGCAGCGAGGACCGGAGCCAAGGAAGCGGATGTCGTTAGCGATCTTCATCAGGGAGCAAGCAATGACGTTGAGAGCACCGTGAGCTTCGACAAGGGCATCGTGACTGGCAAGGGCTTCGAACTGCAGGGATGTCAGCTGATTGCCACCGTGATCGACCATTAGCTACCTTGTTGGGTGCAGTCTTGAATTCCAGACCGGTGATCTTTGAAATTTCGGCGGCAACTTTGACGTCAAAACCTTTCTTGGTGTTCAAGCCCTGTCGGAAGCGTCGAAGGACATCGCAGACTGCAACAAGGGAGCCGAACTCACGGTGCCCACTGCGGTTCCACCTTGCGCGAGAAGGCTCAAGCGAGGAACGACTGCCTTGACGCGCTCGATTCCGTTGTCAATTTGTTGAACGTAGCCGCTGAATTCTTGACCAAGAGTCAAGGGAGTTGCATCCTGCGAGGACGACAAGTCAAGTCATGGGTGGATTCGATGGGACAGGATGGGTACCTGGAGGTGTGTTCGTCCAATTTTGATGATGTGCTGGAACGTATCGGCCTTGACTTGGAGGGCGTCTCTAAGTTCTGCGAGTGCGGGGAGTAAAGAGAGGTGAATTTCTGTCACGGCTGCGACATGCATGGCTGTTGGGAATCTGTATCCAGCGGGTGAGTAGGGACAAGGAACGGGAGTGGGAAAGGAACTTGCGTGTCATTGCTGCTCTGACTCATGTTGACATGGTCGTTGGGGTGGACTGGATTCTTGGAACCGAGGACACCGCCGAGCAGCTCGATAGCACGGTTTGAAATGACCTTTTTGCGGTAAATGAGAGGGATGTTCGGGGTAAATGGAAGTGACTAGCTGACCTCATTTACGTTCATGTTGCTTTGAGTACCGCTTCCGGTCTGGAACACGACGAGGGGAAAGTGGTCGATGAGCGTTCCAGAGATGACCTGAGAGAGAGGGTGAGTGAGAGGGGAGGGGGAGGCGTGGGGTGACGTGCGTCGTCCGCCGCTTTCTGTATAGCGTCACCGATTTTGGGATCCATGCCATAGCTGACATTGACGATGGAGGCCGCCTTTTTGAGCACAGCGAAGGCTTTGATCAGCGGGGGTGGGAGTCTCTCTGTGGGACCGCCGATGTCAAAGTTCTGGAGCGAGCTGTGGAATGGATGAGTGGGCGACGAGGAAAGTGAGAGGGGACGTGCCGCTGTGTCTGTGCGCCCCAGTAACGGTCTGCAGGGACCTGGAGGTCGCCGAACGTGTCGCGTTCCTGTCTGTAGGACTGGAGGGGGGGAGTGAGCGGAGGCGGAGGAGCGGGGGGAAAGGGGTACCATGAGACGGGTGGAGGTGGAGGTGAGCCTGAGCTGGGGACGATGTCAGCGCTGGGCAGCATCACGTGGGCAGGACACAGACCGCAGGGAGGCATCGGACGGCGGGGAGCATGGCGGGGGAGGAGGGACGGGCGTTCCTCCGGGATCCCCCGCTGCGTGCGACCAGTCCGCCCGACCCGTCCCGAGGCAGCCTCGGCTAGACGCTCTCTGCAACGAGCAGGCGTGCGGATGCGACACACCCACGTGATTCTTGCGAGGTATGTGCGCATGTGCCCCCGTGCCCGCCGTCTCACCCCGCGCCAGCATCCCTCTCGTCGCCGCGCTGTGCTACGTCATGTCGTCCGTCGCATCCCAGCTCGTCCTCCACCCATACGTGTCACAGTCCCTCAAGTACGGCGGAACGAATCTGGGCAGAGACAAGGCATGTCCGAACATCTGCCCCCTCTGCATCCAACTCATCCCCTCTAGCTCTACCGCGCCATACAGTACCTCTCCCGTGTCCTCGCCTACTTCGTCCTCTCTCGCGGCAACAAGGCAGAGGCAGCGCGCTGGAACGCTCTCAAAAACCATCTCGCTCTCGGTCGAAAACGTGAGTGCGCTCCGACACCCTCCCCCGCGAGCCTGATCGTCCCCAGTCATGCGTCTTGGAAAGCCTGTCGAACACCTTCAGGCAGCCCTCCGCGCAGCACAATCTCCCACCGAACTAGGCGAACAGCTTGCCACCATCGCTCGCCAGCTCTCTTACTTTGGATACCTCACCTATGATGCGATCGTTTGGGTGAGCTTCCTTCCATGCACCCGTAGACGACTCTCGACATGCGCTCTCCATATTCCAGGCAAATGCAGTAAAAGTCATCAATCTCAAGCCCTCCACCACTCAGAGAGTCACCTCCATCTCAAACCGGTTCTGGCTCTCCGGAATTTTACTGAGCATTACACATGGTCTGCTCAAGGTCAGAAATGTCTTGGGTCCATGGACGGATTCCCACTCAACACCAAGTTGTAGGCCGGCCGCCTTGCTCAAGAGGCCAAGAAGCTCCGTGCCTCCAAATCTTGGGGCGAGAAAGATCTCGGGGACGTGGCACAGCGCGAGGCGAAACAGCTAGCTCTCGAAAAGTGTGCAGATATCCTCCCTTCCGCTCTCTTGCACTGATCACGGCGCAGAATGCGTTCGGATACGCGCTACCAGTTCGTCATTGACGTCCTGGACGTCTGGATACCAGCATCAAACCTCGGCCTTGTGAACGTCAATGATGGCTTCGTAGGCCTGGCAGGGTATGCAACACTCCATCACCCTTTCTTCCTCGTTTCGAATGACCCTTCCTAGACTCATCTCCTCTGTCATGGGAATGTATGCTCAATGGGTGGCAGTAAATGGGTCCAAGTGAGGTTCGTCCCCAGTATTGAAACATCTGCTTGTGTACGCACGAATCCACGATCGCTGTTCGTGTAATCGATGTAATCTATCCGTTCTTCATTAACAATGGCCGTTTTTGATCCTTGAGCATCATGCATGGCTTTCTTGAATCCAAGATGGTCTGCAAGCTGAACCGAAACTGCCCACAAGGGCTTGGACTTTACGGTGGAACCACATTCCGGTCTCGTAGACGAAGGTATTCCTTGCGTACCATTTCCATGGCCTCTGGGCCGGTACTGCAGTGGATGTCATTATCCTGTCAAATGATGTGACGCTATGGGAGACGTACTATTGAACCATGCACTCTTGCAACGACTTGTACCTGTCTCTGCAAGCCCAAGCAACGGAGAGCGTTCGCCCTTGGGCACACTGTGCAAATTCTGGGGAGCGTCAGGAAAAAAGAAGTTGGATTCGGTCGGAGGGCTACCTTTAACTACTGCATCACACTCCTTCAAGGCGCGTGCCTTTGTAGTCGTTAGGAGGGTCTCCTCCTCCCTTCGAGAGAGGGTATCCATCGGGAACAAGTTGTACCGCGGGAACTTGCACGATTACTAAGTTGTTAAGTAAGCTACTATTAACCTTGACCCCCTCGTCGCTCATTCCGTTAGAGATGACGCTCAAACCCTTCTTTCGCCATTCTGCAGTCTCTTGGACCCGGGTTCGGTACTTGGCAACACCTTCGTCTGTCACCCCTCCCCAGGCGAAATCCAGTTTCAGTCATCTGCTGGATAATGGACCTTCTTTGGACGACTTCGTATCGGGCGAGCCTGTACAGAGAGTGGTGCTGGGAAATACAAAGGGGCAAGCATCATCTGAACCATGTTGCTCTCTCGTCATCTCATATTCTCCCAGCCCTCGTCTTCCAGATTTTCTAAAGACCAAAATACCATCCGGAGAGTCTTTCCATAAAATCAAGAAAGATTTGAGAGGCCTTAATCTTCATACTGTGTGTGAGGAAGCTCGTTGTCCAAACATTGGAGATTGTTGGGGAGGCAAGGAAGGTGCGTCGGAGGAAGAAGGCCGACGTGCTGCCACTGCAACAATCATGGTAAGGACGCACATAGCCCCTCTGCACTTGCTCACTCACTCGGGCATCAGCTAATGGGCGACACGTGCACCCGTGGCTGTCGGTTCTGTTCTGTGAAGACCTCCCGGACACCACCTCCACTAGACCCCCACGAACCAGAAAATACAGCTGAAGCTATCTCCAGATGGGGGCTAGGATATATCGTGCTGACCAGTGTGGATAGAGATGGTGTGTTACTGAACATGATCAGCAGGAGGAACGTCTTGTTCACAATCATTCTAGACCTTGTAGATGGAGGAGCCCTTCACTTTGCGGAAACCATTAGAAAAATCAAGCAGAAGCGAGTTGTTTTTTGTCTCATTCCCCTTGTCTGAAACCATAACTGATGAAATTGTCTCAGGGCCCCTAACATCCTTGTCGAAGCCTTGACGGGTGACTTTGCCGGTTCGCTAGACCATGTCTCCGTTGTCGCCAAGTCGGGCTTAGATGTTTATGCACATAATGTCGAAACTGTGGAAACGCTCACTCCCTACGTGAGAGATCGTAGGGCAACTTTCCGACAGAGTTTAAAGGTACTGCAACACGCCAAGAAGGAAGGAGTGCGGATAACGAAAACCAGCATGATGCTTGGTGTTGGAGAGAATGAGGACCAGGTCATGGATGCACTCCGAGGTCAGACATGCTGGTCTACACCGCAATATTTCGTAGTGATGTCTGTCTCACCAGAACTGCGCAAGATTGATGTCGATGTTGTGACCTTTGGCCAGTATATGCGCCCAACGAAACGTCACCTGAAAGTTGATCGATATGTCGAACCTGCCGAGTTTGACCGGTGGAAGCGGGTTGCCGATGAGATGGGCTTTCTGTACGTGGCTAGTGGCCCCTTGGTTCGAAGCAGCTATAAGGTAGGTCAATCGGCGATCCTTGTTGTCGATCCATACCTGACCTGATCCAGGCTGGAGAGTATTTCATCGAGAATGTGTTGAAAGGTAAAGGGACGGAGAAGCGGACGAGGAAGCTAATTGTAGACGAGGCAACCACCTCTCAGCAGGATTCGACGTAGATTTATCCCCATTACTATCTACTCTATGCCTAGGTTCTTGTGACACTGGACGATACCCATTAATTTCAGCCTTGCAAAACTCGACTACAAAGATGATCAATAATATCCGTAGTAGTTTGCACATGTGTTGGTAAGTACCAAGAACCTGATCTATCGACAACTTTCCGACGACGGTCCCAGCTGTGATTTCCACGCCTGTGCGTCGTATACTGCAAGTCTTGTTTCGGACTGGCTGTCAGGCGATGGCCGAGATACAGCGCAATCGATACTGCTTTCGTCCCTAACCCCATTGCACTCTGTTCCGCCGCATAATAGTTAACATGGGTATCAAGGCAGCCTATGCGACCTTGTTAACGAAAACCAGCTATCTGCCAGGCGTGCTGGTGCTAGAGTACACCCTTCGGTCTGTGGGTTCCGAGTATCCGTTGGTTGTAATGGCCACTCCTGCTTTACCGCCAGAAGCCCGTGACATCCTTGCAAGAAGACGTATTACGGTGATAGATATCAAGTCCCTTCAACCTCCCGCAGGTATGCATACTCTAGCAGGTCACGATGCCAGGTTCGCGGACACCTGGACAAAGTTGAGGTGAGGCAGCCGGATACGTAGTGTCTTCAAATTTCTGAACGATGAGTCCAGGGCCTTTGAGTTGACAGCTTATGATGTGCGGGATATATTACTACACCGTTCCCGTATGACCCAAACCTTGTTTTGATAGCGCATCGTCCTCCTAGATGCTGATATGATTGTCATGCGGAAGATGGATGAGTTGATGCATCTCTCGCTCGGAGGGGACGAGATCGCGGCCGCCCATGTCTGCGCCTGCAACCCTCGAAAGCTGAAACACTATCCTGCCGACTGGTAAGCACCCTTTCCAACTATCTGGCTAACTCACTCAACCCAAGGAAGGGTGCCGGAGAATTGTGCTTACACACCCCTGTCCCATCCTACCGGTCTGACGGCCCCGACGCAGATAACCAACAACAGCCCACGACCCCACTCTCAGCTTAACTCCGGGCTTGTCGTACTAAATCCTTCTGCTGAGCTCGCTCAGGCAGTTTACATCCATCTCCACACGTCCCCGCTCGTCCCAACCTGGTCATTCCCTGATCAGGATCTTCTCGCCGACTTTTTCAAGGGAAAATGGAAGCCGTTGCCCTGGTGCTACAATGCACTCAAGACATTGATGCTAATTCACAAACCACTCTGGCGTGATGGGGAAATCAGGTGCCTTCATTATATTTTGGCGGACAAACCTTGGCATGCTAGAGTGCCGAAGGAAGGAGGAGGGGAGTATGATAAACCACATCAGTGGTGGTGGGATAGGCTGGAGTTATTGGGTGCGGAGATGCAGGAGAGCGATGGGGAAGACTGGAAGGTAATCGTGGCAAACGTGGCGCAAGTATAAATTTCAACACTTATGTACGTCTTCAGTTATTATTTCGTCTAGCTCGTAAATTCCACCGAGCAATGACCCACATGTTACCACATATAGGAAATTTCGCCAAACCCTCCTGCATCATGCTCTCCAAGAGACAAATACTTCATCAGTTCGAAATCTTGTCGGTCCCCCCTTAGTGACATTCGCAAAACAAGGACAGACGAGTACCTTTGTGTGCAAGTGCTTTTCGAAAGAGGTGTCTGATCCCCCATTCGATAACTCAAAAGACCGGCCTGAGCGATCATGATACCGTTGTCAATGCAGAACCTAGTGCAAAAATTATAAACCATCAAGAAATCCAAGTTGGGTCATACCGCTCGTCTGTCGCAAAGACCCGAGCATCGCGCTCCTTTCCCATAATTCGCATCATTTGTTGCAGTCGCTCATTGCCTTTGAAACCAGTAAATACGATGTTCAGAGGAGAAAATCACGCAACACGCTCACATCCCACGCCGCCTACAATGAGGACTTCCCCGCTTGCAACGTGAGCCATAGCTCGCTCGGTGATTTCCACCAACATCGCAAACACAGTCTCTTGGAGAGAGAAGCATAGATCAGCAGGTGTTATAACGTCTTCCTCTGATCCATCGAGCGTCCCAGAGGGACGGAAACGCTTGTCCACAGTGTACGCTTCAATCGAAGTCAATATGCCTGAAAGACTAATATCCATGCCCTTGGTCGTGTATGGAAGGGGTACGAGTCGCTTTCCCCTAAAACTATAAGACCAGGGAATGAATGTATGCTAACAGGGACATACTTCTTCGCTTCCTGTTCAATATTGTAACCCGGGCTTGGATCGTTGCTCAGATTGATGATTCTCGCGAACCGGTCTAGGCAATTGCCCACAGCGATATCCAGTGTCTCACCGAAGATCCTGTAGCGTTGTTGAGAATATGCTATCACCTGGGTATTGCCGCCCGAGACATAAAGTACGACGGGGTCCTGAGCTCGGGTGATCGCACGACCCATCTCAATGTCTGCGTGAATGTTTGAACGCGTTCTCTGGCAGAAGACGTGAGGGCTCACGTCCGACACAGTGATTAACTGCTACAAGGGGTTTGTTAAAGAGAAGCGAGAGCGTTCTAGCAACCAGTGCAACGGATTGTAGAGGGGCACCCATACCAGGACCTTGAAATCGTGCCAAAGTGACCGGGATGGCTACGGCAGGAATATGGAGGGACATACCCTTGGTGTAACATACGCAATCCAAGTCTTCCATCTTAATATTAGCATTTTCAATTGCACTCTTGATAACTTCGAGGGCCCACTCTCGATGGTGTTGAGCGGTGTCTCGTGGAAGGAATCCTTCCCCGGGTGGCGTTATGTATGTGTGTCGTATATTAGCCAGCGTATTCGTGGAGCCATCCACTCCGTGCTTGATGATCCCTGCACCCAGCTTGTTGGCTGAGCCCTCGAGGCCGAGCGCCAGATACGGTCTGTCTGCTGTGAATCAGGACTTCGCAGAATAGATCTGACATGATGGTCTCAACCGGGATCATTGAGCGGCTTGGGTCTAAATCCCATGATGTTGAAGGATCTTCCGGGATAGACAGATCACAGCGGTCAAGATGAGTGTTATCTGCGAGATAACATCCGAACTTGGAACAGCAAATCCAGTATCTTCTATCGTGGAAAGAAACTTTCAAGGCCTCGTCACGTAGCCCGGGAAATCGGTAACAGCGTCGCAACGCCAACGAAGAGATTAGTGGGCAAGTCTCGTCACGTCCCCGTCAGGTCATTGTAACATCAAGTCTACCATAATGTAACTGCGTGGGCCAGAGCCAGAGAGCATGCATCCGAACGAGTGATCTATTGTAAACGGGCGAACTGACAACGAAATCATGCACCCAAAGTCATGCACCGCTAGTTCAGTGGATGGACATAAATGAGCACAAAGACATGCTTCTAGAGCATAAAGGTCAAGGGGTTTTCAAGATAGCTCCTGAATGCAGACAGCCATCGAGCTCCTACTGCGCCATCAACAGTCCGGTGATCAGAGCTGAGAGTGACATTCATCACGTTAACCTTCTTGAAACCACGCTCTTCCTCGGGTGCAGGTACCAGTGCAGGCTTGGTGGCACCGACGGCGAGTATGCAGGATTGAGGAAGGTTGATGATAGCGGTGAAGTGATCAATCCCGAACATGCCAAGATTGGAAACAGTGAACGTCCCACCCTGAAAGGTGGATGAGGAGACGCGCAAACAAGAAGCGAAACGAGACTGACCTGATACTCCCGGGGTGCGAGTTTACCATCACGGGCCTTCTTTGCGAGCGCCTTCGCTTCGGCAGAGATTGTTGCCAGACCCTTGGAACCAACGTCCTTGACGATAGGCGTGATTAAACCGGCAGGCGTTGCGACAGCAACCGAGATATCTGCATTCTTGTATCTGGAAAAAGTCAAGTTGGATGAAGTGATGTGAGATCTCGACACATACTGCCTGATGACGTCACCCAGCAATGCAGAGTTGGCCTCGGGAACATCCTTGAGCGCACAGGCAACAGCCTTGAGAACGAAGTCGTTCACGCTGAGTTTAGCAGCCTTATCCTTGTCGCCCAATGTCTCGTTGAACACTTCGCGAAGTTTCAACACCTTGTCCATGTTGACCTCGACTGTCATGTAGAAGTGAGGGAGCTCTTGCTTGGATTGCGTGAGACGTGTGCCGATGACCTTGCGCATATTCGAGAGCGGTATGTCTATGTAATCCGACGAAGCTGAGGCAGCGTCGGAGGACAGAGCGGGAGAGGCGGAGGGCGTGGGAGGCCGGTACCGTTCAATGTCGTCACGGATGATACGGCCATTGGGGCCAGTGCCCTTAATCTTTGCCAATGGGATACCCTTCTCGAGCGCGATTTTCTTGACAATTGGCGAGGCGAATATTCGGTCACCCTTTGGAACTTCGGGTTTGGTGTCCCGGAGCTGAGATGCAGAAGTTGGGGGTGGGGGCGAGTGGGCGGGTGGTGCGGGTTCAAAAGGTCGCTGCTGTGGTGCCGAGGCGGGGGGAGACGAAGCAGCCTCGGCAGCCATTTGAGCAGCAGCAGAGAGATCGTCACCGTCTTCTGCAAGGATGGCTATTGAGGTGCCCACGGCAATATTCTTGGAGCCGTCTGGGGTCTGGAGAGAGAATAAATAAGGAAGACGAGGGGAGAGGGGATTGCGTACGATAATTTTGGCGAGGATACCATCATCCTGAGCTTCAACGTCAATGGAGGCCTTGTCTGTCTCCTGTAAAGGGTGTGAGAAGGGACGCGTGCGGGAGGGGAGGGGCTGGTGCGTACGATTTCAAGAAGGACGTCGCCGACGGAGAAGGATTCGCCCTCGCTCTTTTTCCAGGAAGCAATGCCGCCCTCTGTCATGGTGGGGCTCATGGCGGGCATTGCAAACCTGGAGAGAGCATGTCTCCGTGCAGAGGTGTGTAGGCCTGTCGGGGAGAAGGTGAGAGGCGAAGAGGGAGTGGGACGGGGTACGTACGACGTGCGGCGAAGCGGGCGAGGGAGGTGGGCATCGTGCACGACGTTGAGGGGGGAGGGAAGCTCCGTTGGGTTTTTCAAGGGAGAAAGTGTGAAAACAAATAGCCGCAAATTCCGTGCCCGTCCGAGGGGAATTATTATTTTATTTTATTATTTATGGTCATGACGTTCGTCTTGCCAGGCCAGCCAGTGCCCGTGGCGGGGCCGCCCCCGCACGCCATCGGACCTGGCGTCTATCTCAAGCACGGCCAGCTGCGCGCCAGCCTCGCAGGCACACTCGCGCCCGACACCAGCCCGACACTCGCCATACACCGCCAGCGAGCACACCCGCCAGCCCCCAACTCCCTCATCCTCGGCACCGTCACCCGTCTCTCCCCCCTCCAGGCTGTCGTCGCCATCTCTGTCGTCGACGGCATCCCCCTCCCCCCCGGCGAAGAGTTCACAGGCGTGGTTCGCACCCAGGACATCAGAGCCACAGAAAAGGACAAGGTCAAGATCGCCGACTGCTTTCGCGGCGGCGATGTCGTCAAGGGTCTCGTCGTCAGTCGCCCTCCCCACACTGCGCGTCGTCTGACCATCTCGGATGCAGATCTCCCTCGGAGACGCGCGCAGCTACTACATCACAACCGCACGCAACGACCTCGGCGTCATCTTCGCCACGAGCGAGGCTGGTGGGTGCATGCCTCCGCCCCGTCCGCTGCTGCTCACGCTCTGGAACAGGTGCAACGATGGAGCCGGTGTCGTGGCAAGAGATGCGGTGTCCGCGAACGGGCAGGATAGAGAGACGCAAATGCGCTAAACCAGAGAACCTGTAAATTGATATTACATAATCGCTCAGGGATCGTGGTTGGAGTCGGTTGGTTTGCAACGTTGACCGTCCTCATCCTCGTCCTCGTCCTCGTCGTTCTGTGCTTGTTTTTCTAGTCTGTATTTTATTCTCCAGGGTCTATGACCGCCGTTCTCTCTGCCGTAGATGCTCTACGCAGAAATTCAGTAATGGCATCCCTTGACGACAACCAGATCAAGTATGTCGACCTCGCCCCTGCCACCACTCCTCGACCTCACCCCTCCATGAGCTATTCTTCCACCACAGATTGGAAAGCGAAATACTATGAGGTCGCAGATATGCTCACAGAAACCCGAGCCGAGCTCGATGAATTTCATACCTCCAGCAAGGAGCTCGAGGAGGAACTCATCAAGGAAATCGAACGCACAGAGAAAGCACAGCAGGATCTAAGGGTCAAGGTCTCTCGCGTCGAAACAGAGAGGGACGAATGGAAGGTTTGTCGTCGTCCGTCCCCAACAGCACATCCTGAACCTCTGCCCCAGTCCAAGTTCGTGTCCCTTCAGACCACTCACAACACAACCACCACCTCTTTGCAGCGCGAATTAGATACCGTAAGGCAAGAGTCACAGAAGCTTAAGGTCCAGCTCCGTGAACTCGAAATGGGCAACGACAACCTCGAACGAAACGAGCGTGCAGTCACCTCCACTTTGGCCGACGTCGAAACCAAGTATTCCCGCGTACTTGAAGAGAAAATTCTTCTCGAGCACGAGCTTCTCGACAAAGCTAGCCTAGAGGAGGAATGTCAACGGCTAAAGGATGAACTACGAGGTGCGTTTGATGGTGTTTCCCTACCCAGTCGCTGACACCCGGTCGAAGATGCCGGGGTCGAAATGTCCATCCTCAAGGATCAACTTTCAGTTGCTCGTTCCACCCCGCCAAGCACCCGTTCGGAATTATCCGCTTCTACAGCACTCTCATCCTCCTTCCCTCTCTCTTCCCCTCCATTAACCGAGGAAAGCCTACTAAATACTCCACCGCCACCCGACTTCAATTTGTCTGAACTGTCGAACGACAAGTCATCGGTTTCCACACCTTCCCGTCCTCCATCTACTTCATTCAGTTCAACCTCTGGCCACTCCACACTGCTCCAACGAGCTGGCTTCCAGCCAGGTAAATTCTCCGTTTCAACTTCTACGCCCCCTGTCACCCGCTCGAGCACCTTGCCCACACTCTCCGCATCACGTAACCTAGTCCCAAGGACACCCATACCACGGCCCAACTTTGTCGCATCCACTTCGAGCATGACAACCTCTGCCATCCCCATGACAGCGTCGAAGAGCAGAGGAGTTCAAATGGTATCCGAGATGCGTGCACGTGTGAAGAACCTGGAACAGAAGATTCACACTCGTGTCCCTCGACTACGCATGGGCAGCAATGCAGGCAGGCAAGGTGCAAATACCTTGGCACTATCTGCAATCACCCCGCCATCGAGCCACACGACTGCGTCGACCGTATCCGGGGGCGGTGCTCAACGAACGATCACCTTTGACAGCCAGCTTGCCAGACCCAACCTCCAAAGACATAGCTCAGAAGCCTCGCCACCGAAGAGCGGTGCGACAACCCCTGACCCCAATACGTCAGGGTGGGTTCTTATCATGGACGACACTCCTTCCCCTGCGAAGGACACAGAGAAAGATCGCAGACGGGTATCTAGTCCCTCTGCCCCAAGTTCCTTCCGTAGCGGAATCCCTACATCAGCATCCTCCCCTATTTTTTTCAAACCCAATACCCTCGCGCAATGCACGATGAATAGCCGCAGACCACAATCTCGTCTTTCTGGTGAAAGCCAAAGTACCACAGCTACCATTAGTACCATCCCTACGCCTTCCTCTCGCCCTACCACACCCACGTTTTTACCAGTACCCACACCTAGCCTGTACGCCAGCGGAACCACCCCAGGGATTGGCTTGAAGCGTTCGACTGGCCCGGGTGTAGTTGCCAAAAGCCAGCAAAAACGTGGTTCGCTTGGATCCAGCAATGCTGGTTCACCTACATCATCTGAAAACGAAACCCGCGCTCGTGAACGCCCTGTATCGTACAACAGCAAGCTGGACCGTCGAACCGTCAAGCCCCTTCCCCATTTCTCGCCTCCGGACGCAGGTGTGACGATTCGTACCTCTTCGAGAATACCTTCCGCGGCTTCCCCATCAATCCTGACACAGAGCAGAATTGGCAGGCCAGCAGGCGTGATGAGTGGACGCCGGAGCGTCGGTCTAGATCCTCCTCGCGAAGAAGGTAGTGGATTTTTGGAACCTGGAGCTGACACGAGGAATAGGGGGCGGTCGGGGAGTACAACGTTTAGCCTTGGACGCTAACCATAATTATGCAAGTCATGATTCATTTCTATCTCATGAAGTTGATTGCGCTCTACTCACACTGCTGTCGTAAACAGCATAGCTCTATTGCGATTGACACCATCCTGGGTTTCCTTTATCTTTGCATACGGTCTCGAGGACCAATTTCAATGCAATCTTTCCCAACGCATCCGGATAGTTACCCTTGCACCCAGGTACCCATTATTATGCCTTTACGACTGTTTATGACCAATACACCTTTGATAATGGTAGCCCGGAATTGACCCCTTGTCTGACACTGGCAATTTTTGTGTTTACTTGCTTTCCCTATCGTTGTTTTCCGCATGATTACCGTAGCTTATTCTCCCGTAGAATGGTAGTTGGTTAGTTATTTTGTCATATTTCTGCGGAACATACTTGAGTACTTATGTCGATTGTGGCTATCCCTCACTGGACTTTGTCCCGCGCTATCATGTCTACCCCCGAGGCTGGGCCATCCTCAATGCCCCCAAAGAGGTCTCTGAACCGACAGGAAATCCTTGAAGAAGACGAATACACAGCTGCCCTTTCTCATATCATCGCTCGCGACTTCTTCCCCTCTCTTGTCCATCTCGATGCCACCAATGATTACCTCGATGCTCTCCGCTCAAACGACCCAAGCCTCATCCAGGCCTCCGTACGTCGTCTACATGAAGTCGACTCAACGCCCGCCTATTCCCGCCGGAGGGACTGGCAGACACCTTCCGAGACGCCCTATGGTATGGGTCCCTCGGACACACCGTTCCGCACCCCCCATGAGGTTGGAGAACCAGCGGCAAAACGACCACGCTTTGATACAAATACGAGTCTTGACTCTTTCCAGGCGAAATATACCTCAGAGGACAATGCGAGTTTCACGCAGATCATGCACGAGGAAAACAGACAGCGGCGAGAGAGATGGGCTTGGGCTTGGGAAGCACAGAGGAGGGTGGAGGAGCAAAGGGACAAGATGTTGGAAGGGAGGCAGAGAATGTTGATAGAGCAGCCTTCTGGGCCCGGAGTACGCGAGAGAGTCCTGATCGAGGCGCCAACCGTCGTTGCACTGATCACGGCAGCGGGAGAATCGCCAGGACTCCACAATATCGTCACTCACAACGAAGACGACCCAAAGGGAAAGGAGCTAGCTGTTGTCGAGAAAAATGCATTTGAGCAAGTGGTTGATGTGATGGCCCCGAAGAGTGATACTCGGTTCGCTGGGGTAGATGCTTGGAAGTTCAAGGTCAGTACCTTGCAAACTGCCTGCCTTCATTTGCAAAGACATCTTTCATAGACCCGAAATTCCCTCATGTTCCCGCCTGACGCCGATGTATCACCTTATGATCCGTCGACTTCCTCTGTCTCTACCAAAGCTGACGTGGTACCAAGGGTGGTCAAGCATGACAATACACGTCTACCTGAACAAGACACTGCGGGCAAAAGACAGAGCCTGTCCGTTCCTCCAAGTCCAACCCAGAGTCGAATAGATGCCGCCATTGAGGGGACACCGTGTAAGTTCATTCACACGACTTCCTATCCTTCAACTTATTCCTCGCAGATCGCCCAAAGTCACCAACTGCAGGTAACTTCTCGCTCGTCCCTAATGTACCCTCACCCACCGCGGACGAGATGGGTTCAAAGGCAGTCAAGCAGCTCATGACATGGGGGACTTTGAATGCCACACCTCGGGTTATATCTCAATCCGATGGTGTAGCAGAGGAGATGCCGCCACCAAATACATTCCAAATCTCAGCGCCGTCGAACCGTGAAGCGTTGTCTCATAAGCTCTCGGCGAGTGCAGCAAAGAGTCTTCGCGCGAAAGCTGGTCTGCTCGTTGGTTCAACCCCACTGCTTGGGCGTACCCCATCTCGCACGCCCGCAAGGGGCCCGATGGCACCTCCCAATTGGACCCCGCGAAGAGCGGATGCACCGGGCAACCTTACGCCTGCTGCGAAGCGATTGTTGGATAGGACAACATTGGGCACAGCTGCAGCACGTCGAGCCGATGCTATGGGGAAGATATCCGGCTGGGGAGGCAACGGGAGTTCCAAGGAGAAGGATCTGAACCATGTGCGATGGACACCAACGCCAGTCACACGCAAGGGATGAGATTATGGTTTTACAATGCTCACCGTTGTATGTGATCCATCGTTTACGTATGCAGGGTTACAGTGCTAGTATATCGACATGAATACAGTGCGAAGTTTACAAACTAAACGGTGGAGATTTTCCGACGTTTGGCCTCTGGAGGTACATCATGCTTCGCAGCAGAGGTTGGCGAGGTCGATGTTGGTGCCAACGAGTGTTCACCTTTAGGCTTCTTTTTCACGATCACGCCTTTCAGCGCTTTTTTGACAGACACATCCTTCTTGGGTGCGGACATAGTCACTTTGATCTGGGCATCGCTGCCGGGTTTAGACGGTACGGAAGGCTTCGAGACTACCGGAGGTGGGTTGTTGATGGCATTATCTCTTGCTGCAACAGCCCTGCGGGGAAAGTTAACGTGAAGACGTTGTCATGACTTGCGATCTTTACTTTCTAAAGTCCGAGAGTTCTTCGCCATCTTGAAGCATGCGCAGCCGTTCTTCCTCAGCCTGCTTCTCTCGTATTGAATCGAGGAACATGATTTCGTCCTCTTCCAGCGCTCGGAACTGGTTGGCTGCATGTAGCATCAGAACAAGTCAGACAAGGCTATAGCCGCGCGGGCAAGGTTACCTAGCTTTGTCTTCTCTTCCCATTCCTCTTGCTTGGCTGCCTATGAGGTATCCATGAGCCGCTATTGTGTGTCGCCGGGGATCTTACCCTGTTAGCAGCCAATTTCTATGGCAGTCAGAGTCAGCACAGGCAGTGGACTACAATGGCAGGGAGGGGCTCACCTCAGCTAAACTTCGGCCGTCGAAAACGTCTTCATTGGGTTGGGGAGGAGGTTCTTGTCCTAGTCTGAAAAAGATGAGGGGGACATGACGGGGTGTGATGTGGACGGTACCGGCGAACCTTGCGTACGCAGCCTTCCACTGCTCTTCTCTTCGAGATCGGGCAGCTTCGATATCGGTCTGAGACACGAATCTGGACGCGACACCGGTAACAGAGACGGTTGGGAGGCCTTCTTCCATATGTTGAACGTCCTTGGTCGGGGTCGGAAAGCAAACACTCAGACGCCAGCGTCGACTGTCACTTGGACTGATACTTCCACTCGCCAGTCTGATGTCAGTCCTGGAGTAGCTCAACACTTGGAACTGTCAGACTACTCCTCTTCGGCCAGCTCTGTTCAATATGCCAGCCTCCTCGACTGCGAGCAAGCCGCCGTCCCTGTCCTCCTCGAACATCGCTCATTCATACAGTGTTCGCACCCACGTCTTCATCGCACCCTCGAACACCAGGGCAGTTGTCACAGCACCCCGTGCGTGCACGAATATCAGTTACCTGGACGTAGTACTCACTCTTGCTTATCACAGCTTGGGCTCAGGATGAACCACCGTCCCCCACGGACCAGCCCGATGAGATCGACGGGCTCGGTCCCAGAAGCATCATCAACCCCCGGCCATCATACCTGGCATCAAGTTCCAGGTCTTCCTTTGAGGGACTCCCTCGCGAGAGTGACAATCGTTCGCGATGGTGGACCTTTGTGCGTCCCCGTGAAGGATCCGGAAAACATGACTGGCGGCAAACAGACACGACCGATCACAACCAGCCACTGGTAGATGATGGTCAGTCGCACTACCTCGCCAGCTCACGAGAGAGACAGTCCGATGAATTACCTGCACCCCGCTCGACCGTCCCTTCCTCAGCTCTTGTCGGGCTCCCCAGGAGCAAGACTCTGGGACGGGTCTCTCCCCGGAGAGGCAGAAACGAATCACAGGACGACAACCGTGTGTACTATGCTCATATGGGGGAGAAGCAGGACGCCGAGTCTGGTGAAAAGTCAACCCTCGGTCGATCAAGGAAGAATCGCTTCAGGGCCTTCATTTTGTCAAACATATATGTGCCTCTGGTGCGCCCTTGGCCGTTTCTTTTTCAGCTCGGACCTTGAGATGAGACATCGGTAGCTTTTCAGATTCACAAATATCACGTTCACAACCTCTGCTTTGGCTGTAGCGATCCGTATCAGACTATGGGAAGCGGACTCCAATGTGATGGGAGCGGTAGGAAGCTCGCCGTGAGTGGGCGTTTGGAATGCCGTGTTTCAGCCGAGTCACATTCGACGTCGTAGAACGCTTGTGATCATATTTGCGCCGTTGACGCTTGTTCATGTCATGGTTGCCATCTACGTGAGACACATTTCCTGACTGACCCTCTGCGTCTTCTTATTCCCTTCTAGGTTGAATATTTTAGTCGACCCCTAGGACTATGGCCTACTTCCGGAAAGCTCGCCCATACCCTGCTGGAAGTATGTTTCATTTGCGCCTGGTCTGCAGCCTTGTCGCTCTGCTTTGACAACTACTTTACCTCCCCCATACCGTGTGCGCCGGCCAGCAGCATTGCGTGGTACAGCCAATTGGCCCGACCGCCATTGAATTCAGCAGACGTAGGGCGGATTGGAGGCACCATCTGCGACAGCCAGCTTGCATTGATTTGTCTCGTCATGGTTGGTCTGATCATGTACTGCACCAACCTCGTCATCAGTCTGTTTAGAATATTCGAAAAAGTCAAGTATCATGCGGGTACCAGAAGGCGTGCATGAGTTTTGCTAGCTGTACGATATTAATGGTTCGGTGGTTTAAAGTGATTGTATCATCGTTGTATGACCCGCAGACTGACCACCGGACCCGGCTGATATCACGGCCATTCGCACGCCTGGTCTCACGAAATGACGACTGCTGCGTACCCTTCAGCGCAGCGCACCACATGAGCGAACACGATGAACAGCGCAGGTCAAGGTCGCGTCCTCCAAAGACAGTAACTAGCGACTATGCTCTTGGCACATGTCTTCTCTTCGTCGTCGTTCTTCTCTGGACCTCATCCAATTTCGTGACCCAGGTAGACACTCCAGCTATCCGGCTGGGCACCACTGACGACTCTTCAGTATACATTTACTGGTGGATATCAGAAGCCCTTCATGTGCGTTCTGGATTCCCTCAGACTGCTAGTGGGCATTGACGGAGCTGTAGGATAACATATCTGAGCACGGCTTCCTTCACCCTGTATCTCTTGCCTGCTTATTTACGGAAGTCACTTGGGGGAACCTCGTCTCGCCGGAGGAATACCAGGTGAGCCCATAGCAGCATCCAATATATCACGGGCTCTTGACAGGAAATTCCAAGCTATCAGCCTTTAGCTCAAGATTTTTCCGATGAACAAGAACCTCTGGTGTGTTCCACTGCTATTAGCTCATGCTCTATCCATTTGAGTTTCCACAGACCACTCAGTCGTCCCGCGAGGCTGATGATCCCCTCACGCCAGAGGAGACAGCGAAGCTTGCCGCCTATTTTTGTTTCCTCTGGTTCGCTGCCAACTGGATGCTGAATGCCGCACTTGCATACACGAGTGTGGCGAGTGCAACCGTGTTATCCAGTATGAGTGGTAAGGGTCTCATTGTGCTAGTGAGCCAGCGTCTGACAATCATGCAGGCATGTTTACTTTGGCTGTTGGCCGCATATTTCGCGTAGAGACTGTGACCCTGATAAAGATTGGTGCAGTTTTAGCAAGGTATGCGGATGCGGGTGTTTACTTACATTTTCAAAACTCACTCGAACAAGCTTCGGAGGTGTTGTCCTGGTATCACTTTCCGATTCATCATCTAGTCTGGTGTCTAAGCCTACTGCCAATGCTCCGTCCGTCAATCTCGTTGCAATTCTTGGAGATATACTGGCCTTGTTTTCAGCCCTGTTCTATGCTATTTATCTGATATTTTTGAAGGTGCAAATTAAGGACGAGTCTCGGATAGATATGCAGCTTTTCTTTGGTTACGTGGGTCTCCTCAATATTTTACTATGTTGGCCAGTTGGGCTCCTTTTGCACTGGTTTGGAGTGGAATATTTGGAGTTTCCCGACACTAAGGAGATTGCCCTGGCCATTCTTTCTAATGTAAGTATTCCGACGGTATCCTTTTGTTTTGCAGTCACTGACCTCGGCCACAAATATTTTTGGGACGTAACTCTCACCCGGCTGACAGATGTTCATCACGCTGTTGAGTGACTACATATATGTCATTGCGATGCTCAAGACCACACCACTTGTCGTTACCGTCGGTCTTAGCCTCACTATACCCTTGGCGGTGGTTGGCGACTATTTCCTTGGCAAGCCTGCCACTCTCCAAGTATTGCTAGGCGCCGTGTTTGTCACAGGTGCATTCATCGTGGTTGGGGTGGAGAATTCGAAACCAAGGGAGGGTGATAGTGTGCTAGCTCAGGATCTAGCCGGCGAAGGAATGGGACAACAATCCCGACTTTGTCTGGATGAAGCGGTTCTACTGGAATCGCAGACAAATGCACTCGATGCTTAATTCTTACTTCCTTCGACCGTGCACAATAATCCTACCCTGCAATGTAAACATTCTGTCCTAGACCTCCCTGTGCCAGGCATAGGAGAGTTGATTTTTTTGATGTCGTGCGGTCCAATATTGTATACAAATCACTATCCTGGTATCGGAGTCTTTTGCAATTCAAGCTTACTCAACATGGTACACCATTATCACTTCACGAGCTCGCTGGTACACTTATTTCTGTCTTAGCCTAGGGAATGCAGGGCCCGTGTCGGAGCCCATCAGCCTTCTGCAAAACTGTCCAAACGTCGGTTCGCAGTCCAAGAGGATGCAGTAGAAGCAGTGGAAATTGGTGCTGCTGACGGTGTAAAGGTATCGGTAGGCAAATCTTGCACACCTATGCGCTCACATATCCCAACGCTGATACATGGTTCGTCACGAGTCAGGGCCACGACATTCTCGAGTCTTTGAACGCTGCCCCCGCTATCGTGAGCAAGAAGGAGAAGCAACAGCTGAAGCACGAGGCCTTCATAGATCGTACGTATGAAGCCTGGCCGAACGTGGTTAAGTGCTTTGATCCGGCTGCAGGAGTCAAATCATCTACTACCCCCTATTCAAAGGCGCAAAGGCGTCGATTCAATAGGAAGCAGCATGAACAATTAGGCGGTGGCCTTGGCTCCATCGAAGCGGTCATATCCGCGTTGGAAGAAAAGGAGATATCGCCACCGGCGGAGGCACAGTCGAATGCCGCTATTCCACGACCGCAAGCAAAAGCGAGGGCTGGACTTTTAGGAGAGGGTAAAGGTGTCCCTCTGACCAAGGCTCAGAGGAAACGTGTTTTGTGCGTCTTTGACAGTGTATCATCCTGGCCCAAATTCAATCCCTGTAGAGAGATGGAAAGGCTCCGGCATCCACTC
>JBBPLK010000008.1:284659-307450 GCA_038089735.1 Exsudoporus frostii
TAGGAGAGGGTAAAGGTGTCCCTCTGACCAAGGCTCAGAGGAAACGTGTTTTGTGCGTCTTTGACAGTGTATCATCCTGGCCCAAATTCAATCCCTGTAGAGAGATGGAAAGGCTCCGGCATCCACTCATCCTAACAAATCCCCAATATGCTGTCAACCCGTTCCAGACCATCCGCACGCATGCGCAAAATACTCTGGAGAAGCGCATACCACCCGGCTAGATGCTGTTTTAAGATTTCATCTGTACGCTGGCAGTTAAGGGAAACATATTAACAAGTTGTTACATAGGTGTATCGTATGAGTATGTCCTATATCCACATGAGTACAACACCCATTCCTCGGAAACGAATGACGGGGCTTCTTATGCATCTGGATCAGCCCTGCTCATCCTGGCGCACCACTTCCACCAGACAACACCCATTCCTCGGAAAAGAATGACGAGCGTCTTCATCGGGGCTTCTTATGCGTCTAGATCATCTCCAGCCCGGCTCATACCGGCGCTCCAAACAGTACTACCACTTCCACCAGCACTTCTCTTGCTCCTCTTGCTCCTCCATTCCTCTCCCAGGCTCTTCCTAGGAGCAAGCTCCGTGAAACCACCCGTGCCCCCTTTGGCGATTTCGTCACTGAGGCTACGCTCGTGGGCATCCAGGGCGGCGAGAGTATTTTCCGCTTCCGCTTGTTCCAATGCTCCCTGAGTAAGTTCTGCTGGGCCATTCCCAGATATTCCAAGTCCATACCCAGTCTGGTTTTGCATGGAGTTCCCGGAGTTCACCGAGGAAGTCTCGGAGTGCCCCGTGGTGGAACGTGATCGGAAGATAGAGAAGCGACGGCCTGGCACAGCGGTTGCTGGTGGAGTAGCAGGAGAAGAATAACTCTTTTGCAGTGGCACGGCAGCAGGTGAGCCGAATGAACTGGCGGGTGAGTGTGCCGGCACGTCAATGCCCATCAGTTTCATGGTCGCTTGGAGGCGCTCTCGTTCTCGCCTATCCTCTTCGTCTTCAAACGTCTCTAATTTGCGAGCACCCGTGACGGACGTGGTGCCGGGTTTCAGTGTTAGGGGACGCAGGTTCTCTGCCTTCTTCTCACTTGCGCCGAACACGTTGAAGCTCTTCCAATCGAAAGACATTGAACGACGTTGTGCTTTGGTACCAGCTGTGTTGGAAGGGTCAAAGGGTGGTGTTGCTGTCGCGGGCGGTTCGGTAGGCGTGGTGGTCACAGGATTAGAAGGTACGCGTCCCAAGATTGCGGACTGAGGCCGCTGTTTGGGAGACGTGACCGCCGTTCCGGAGTCACGGGTCACAGGAGTTGCTTTCGGTGGCTTCTCGTAGTCCACAGCAAGGACGTGCTCGAAGCCTTCTTCTGCAATGATCCGGTCGATGATCTTCGAGGCGTATAGAGATAAAGCTTTGTTTGCATCCCTCAGGGATTTAACTTCTACGCGCAGCGCTTCTATATCATTCGAAGACGAAAGCTGCTCGTGCGATTCTGAGGCGGAAACCTTTCTTGCATCTGTGGAGCTCTTCTTCCTTCGACCCTTGGCATTGAGAACGGAACGCTCCTCGATGGATTCTCCCAAAAGGTTATCTCTGTTCTCTGCACGGCCTAATTCCGCCGCAAGGTCAAGACCGGGTCCGGTGATTGGGAGGTCTGCTAAGGACTCGCCTCTCGGGGGACGAGCAGGAGAATGTGTCGCAGATCCAGTTCGGCGAGCATGTCGTCCGTGGGGGCGACGTGGTGAGTCGGACTGACGGCGATCCGGCGAGTGATTGAGGATATCCTCTCCAGCCTCTTCTTCCACTCTATCCAGGGTGCTTCTAGCATTGCTTCTCAAGGAGCCCACGTCGTTTTCGTCGGTCATGTCGTCCTCGTCGTCTTCCACGCCTGATGTTGAACTGGGAGCACCACCTACTTGCTTCATGAGGTCAAACTGCCCACTAAGCGTCTTTTCCCTCAGCAAAATCATGTAGCTTTCGTTTTCCTCCTGTACGTGGTTGTTCACCCTCTTTAAGTCAACAAGCTGTGTCTGCAAAAGTATTAGGGTGCTTTGTAGCGACGAATACGAGGTCGAGAGCGTTGAGAGCTCGAGGCGAAGGGCCGTCATTTCCGCTGGCTCGCTGTCGGGGTCGTCGAGAGCCTGCACGCAGGGTGGGGTTACTGCGGGCGGCTCAGTTGGGGAATGAGGTTGCTCGGGAACGATTTCAGGCTCAGATTCCACAGGACGAATTTGCTCCACCTGCTTGCGGGAATGGGCGAGAGACTGAATGCGGGACTTGAGATGCTGCTCGTTGTCATAAAAGGCTTGACGCTCGGCTTCGAAGGTTGAGGTCTGGAAGAGACGTAATGATGAAGTGGGTTGTGTATCGAGGGAGAAGGTGATGGGGTACCTGTTCATTGTAGCGTCTTTGGAGATCTCTCTTCTCCTTCTCTAGTTCGCGCACTTGGGCCCTCAATTTCTCGGCGACTTCGATGCGAGCAGCCATCTCTTCCTCCATGCGGGCCTGATCAGCATAGAGGTCACTGAGCCTGGCTTCGGCTGCGGACAGGGAGGACGTTAAGTTGTCATTTTCGTTGGTGAGGGTGGTGATGGTCTGGTCTTTATTTTGCAACTGGACCCAGAGCTGGGAAGGGCGGGGGTGAGAAGGGGGAGCAGATGTGGACACGAGTACATGCCTGCTCTTTTTGTTCTGTCTCATGCTTGAGGGAGGCAGAGAGGACCTCGCGTGACTCGGGGGTCGAGCCCAGCGAGCCAGACGTGGTGCCCTTTATGGAGGTGCGACGGGAGAGGCCGGTGTTGAGGGCTGGGGCGGGAGCGCGTGTAGCACGGGGCGCGGTCCTCGTCGTCGGGGGGGACGTGGGGTTACTGTGGAGGGATCTGCGGGAGGGCGGGGGAGTAGTGCGGGAGGCCATGTCAGAGAAGGTGGCCAATGTGTGGTTACACGTTGCCGAGCCATCATGGACACCCACTCCGAGTCCCTCCAGAATGCACGTCCCTTCTCCTCCTCCTCCTCCTCCCCCGCCAGCTCACCCTCCGCCAGCTCCTGACATCCCTCAGACAGCACAGTGCGGCCCAGTCAGATCCATAGTGGCACTCGCTCACTCATCCACAGCGTCCCCGCTCGCCTCGATACCCGCCCTCCCTGCACTCAATCGCGGCGACGTGATCGAGATCCAAGGCCCGGCGTCGTCAGGCAAGACCCATCTGCTCTACCACATCCTCCTCTCCGCTCTCGTCCCCGTCTCCCCCTCAGCAGGCACAGAGATCGCCGCCGTCGTTTACGACACGGACGCCTCCTTCGACATCCAGCGTTTCCGCCGCCTTCTCCTCTCACGTATATCCCGTCTGCCGTCCCGCACTCTCGACCCACGGGAAAGCGTCCGGCAGTCCCTCGCGCGTCTGCACTTATTTCGTCCGGCGTCTCTCATTCAACTCGCCGCTTCGATCGCGAATCTCCCGGCATACCACTCATCCTGCATGCTAAACCAAGAAATAGCCGTCCTCGCTATAGACTCGGTCAGCACTTTTCACTGGGCTGACCGTTTTTCTGCCGAACAGTTGCGCATTAATGCCCCGCCGCTCCATCACGTCTTGAATGCCATCCAAAGCGTGCAGCGCTCGCATGGCCCACTCGCCGTCCTGACAAACTGGGCGCTCAACTCCGCACCATCCCGCTCCGAATCGTTGTACAAGCAGCATCTCTCTCCCTTTCCCGCTCTCGAGGATGGCATCGCCGACCTTGGCGCCAAGGTATTGAGCAATACCGATCATTCATCCTCATCTCCGTTCCATCTTGCCCACCATATCACCTTGTCATCTCCGTCATCCAATCCACTCCCTGCTGCGCCACCTGACGATGTGCTACTCCACGAAGCACGTCACAGGAAGGAGATCGTCGATAACGGACAAGTGCATTGTTTGTCGAGGTCGTCCGCAACTCGGGACACTCTTCGCTTCACCTTTCAGATCACAGACGATGATATCCTTGTCCAACCCCGAGAATTGGTCAAACTGATACCGTAACGCAATCTCCTGTTTCAATTCCATCCTAAATAGTTGTGATACATTGGTTTTCAGAATTATCTGCGAGTAAACGACCGCGAGAATTATGAATACTGTATGTAGGGTAATTATCGACGAGTATATGCAGAGATTAATGTAATGTGTAACAAATAACTAGATGAGTACGTTAGCTCCAAATCTCCAAGTGTCCTAATTATTCATCGCAAAGAAGAGTAGATATCGTCCAGATGCGCCTGATAAGCTTCTTCGACCGCTCGCCGCCTAATATTTCCTTTCGTCACGGTCCTGGGAAGTGACTTGGATGGGACGACGATGATCAACTCGGGGGAAGTGATCCGCTCGTGGAGATAGCGTCTGTTGTGGAAAGGCCGGGTTTTACGAATAATTTCCCTCTTAAGTTTGGTGTGATCTATCCCGGTGACAGGTTCGATAAAGAGCGCGGGCGATGGCCTGCCTGTGCCGACGACGATGCATTCTTCAATGAGGTCACCGCAGGTTGCCCGAATGTTGTCTTCAATGGCTCTGGCAAGGTTCGTAAATAAACGGCTCAAAATATCGGAGTGATATTGAACGTACTTGGTGTCGCAACGCAAGCTATTCTCGCTCTTTATCCAGTCGTCATTGCGACCGCAAAAGGCATACAAGTCTGTACCCATTTCCTGGAATAAGTCACCGGTGTGAAAATGACCATCAGGACCCCTCAGTGAGAGATCTGGACAATCGCCAGAGTCGGCCAAAATTACTAGTTCCAGTAACTGGGTTGATGACTGATGCCCAGAGGTGGCGTCGATGGGAATGAACGCGTATGATGTGTCCGGGATAGCACGAAGCAGTGCAGCGTCCCGACCACTGCCACCTATGGAAAGAAGCATGGCGCCACATTCTGTGTTTCCGAAGAGATTCTGCGGAGCACTCAAAACGAGGTCCATGTATTCCCAAACTGCGCAGCTCACCTTGATCTTGAGCCCATTGCGGTAAGCAAATTCCTCGTCTTCACGATGAAGCTGCAAACCACTGAAGATAATCTCGCTGAGACTCCGAAGTTGCTCCAGAAGCTTGGGATGTAAACGGGCATTGCGAAGATGGGAGGAAAGGAAGGTAGAAAATTGATTTAAACGGTTGAGATGACACCGGTGAATCATGTCGACCAATTCCTCAGAGGAAAATGCGATTTTAGTGGGTTGGATAGTACAGGTTCCATGTTGCAAGGCACCGATCAGCACTTGGAAGAGAATATTAGGATCATCACGGGAAAGGAGTAGAACTCGTACTCACTGAAATTTTGGGCAATGTGACACATGCTACCCCTGCAAGAGGATCAGTATCAAGTAGGGTGAAAGATCTGCAGGACTGACATCCAGGTAGTGACATCTCGGCGCTGCGGATCGCGAGGAGCACAGATAAACTTGGCCTTGGTCACCATTGTGCTCAGCCATCGTTGGCTACAAGGTACGAGTTTGGGACTGCCTGATGTAGACCCGCTCGTGTGGAATACGAAGACGGTCTGATCCCCATTCTTAGGGGAGAGTGGCGGCAACTCCTCCGAACAAGGTTCCATTCCATCCTTTTCAATTGCGACAAATGTTGATAGAGGAAAGCTGCGGGTCGCGTGGGCGAACTCGGGGGCGTATATCAGAGCACGGGCATCCTGTTTGCGGAGGAGCTCGAGGATAACATCAGGACTCGGAAGCCGTATGCTGAACAACTGAGGGATATAGCCGGCTCTGGAGACACCATATATATGGAGAACGTCCTGGTAGGTCATCCCACCAAGCCTACATGATGGGGTCAGAAGGGGATGTAGACGTGGATGATTAGGACTCGCCAAAGACCAACGACCGAGTTGTCTACAATGCCAGTGGACCTGAACAACCTACGGTAGTAGCGTGCTGTGTATTCGACGTCTTCCTTGAACTGCCGATATGATATGGAAAGCCAATCATGTACCTGACCGGCAGTGGGATCTGAGTGTGGAACCATGAAGGCCGGGGCGGACGGGTAGAGCGTCGAGCCCTGCTCGAGGATCGTGAGGTGGGATGAATGCATAAGGGGGAACTGGGGAGGGTGGAGGAGGGGCGAAGAGCCGAGGCTTTATATGCATGCTGTACACGGAGCCAAAACTCGAGTCATAGCGCTCCGATACGGAGGTAGTGACAAATGTGGGTTGAAAGAAGAGGTTGTTAGGCCGCATCGTCGAGGTCGAATAGCCTCCGTCGCGGTGATAGGCCAAACGTTGAAACATGTCGCAGGCACTGCAGTGTTGCTGCAAAGTTAGATCTGACAGCAAGGCAACTTGGCGCCGTAAACGGGGAGGCTGGATCGGAAAACAAGATTAGACGAGAGGAGGTTGTGAGAACGAGATGGCCGAGAATAAGTGCGGCGTCCCACCACGGAAGTGAAAGATGACTCGACGGGGAGACACCGCTCTGAACAGGCAGTGGCTCGCCATTCCTGCAAAATGAACGCAATCAGCGCCTTGTGCAAAGTCCCACACCAAGTAGCCGACCCTCCGTGTGCGACGGAAGTTTACCATACCCACCGCCCGCTCCTGCTCCCCCCACGTGGAAATCATCGCGCGTCTATCAGCAGATTCGACCAACGTACACCTCTGCACCGCCGATCACAGCCCCCTCATATCTGGATGGCCTCAGACACGACGTCCGACGTGCACTTGGGTTTGGCTTAATGAACGGGATGTCCTCGCCGCCGAGTCGCCAGCTCTGTCCGCCTGTGGATGGTCAGCACTTGCCTGGTGCAGAGATTACAGCAACTTGCAGTGCTCAGGTACACATGGCTGTCCAAGTTCCCGAGCCAACTTGACCCGTGGAAATTCCCCGGCTGTCCCCGGCGCAAACTTGAAGTCGTCCTCTGCACTCCCAATCAAAACTGCTTGTCTCAGTGCTTTCCTACAGCAGGTGCGTCCGTCCATTTCACCGCCCACAGGACCGACCCCTCATCTCAGCTTCATCAGACCACCGTGGTGGACGTGACGGCCTTGCACGTTCTGGCTGCCCATGCTAACGGGCGTTGGCCGTGTCCACACCCAGCACCACGCCAAGCAAGTCCTCCTCGTCCCCGGAAAACGTCACGAGCGTATACATTATCTCCATTCGTCATGCGCGTCGTCCGGCCTACAGGCACTTGCACTCACCAAAGACCACACTCGGCACATCCCACAAGGCACTCCCTTAGCCCACGTTTACCAAGGTCCCCCCTTGATGTGTCCAGAAACACGGCCTTCATTGCCGGTGGTTTCACGTGCCCCGCGCCCGTGCAGTCCCCCCGGGTATCGCGGTCAGTTCCCTTCCGGGATAATAGACACTATCGATGCCTTTTCTTCTGCCACGAAAGAGGAAGTCACGAGCATCATCTTGGATATCAACGCTTCCCCAAAATTGCGCCGCTACATCCGTCAGAGGGAGTCTGCCAGGCGTCTGGCACAGTTTCTAGCATCCACTTCCCGGCCCTTGCGAGCTCACTCTGTAATGATCCTTGCACATGCACTGGGCTGTCGTTTCAAACCAAACCATTTCGAGACTGTCGTCCATCAGCTCTCTCTGAAGGAGTGCTGGTCTTTGATCCCCCCTCTGGTGTCTCTCGCAAGGGATCAATGTGGCAAGACCACAGCTCGTCTGCTCAATTGGAAAATAAGAGCATTCATAGAGTGTCATCGCTTTCGTCGCTTGGATCACGTGCTCGAAGAATTTGCCCGGGACAATGTTCAACCTACCCGCAGAACGTTTCACCTTCTCGTCTCCGGACACTTGCGCAACCAGGATCTGGATTCTGCCAAGAGATCTTTGCAGTCGATGGAGGAAGCTGGTATTCCCGTCGATGCCTCCACTCACGCGCTCATCGTCACCGCGTATCGATCCTTAGGCTTGGACCCTCAGGTCCACGCGCGAGCGTTCGAGGCCTTACGCCATGTTGGTGTTCGCACATCCACCCGAATACTAAACAGCATTATCCAGCATTTTCTGGACGTTGGCGACGAACCCAGTGCCGCGGAACATATCAACCGAATGATCGCCCCCATAACTCCAACAAGAGAAACCGTCTGTCAACAAGGAGATACTACCACAGGGGCCGACGGCGTCGTGTCCCCGCTCGTCGATATTTCCCCCCCTTCATCCGCAAGCCCACCCGTGATCCATCCGGATGCGGCCACATTCACCATCCTGATCAATTATCTGAACAGCCAGCGACAATTTCATCGAGTCCACAAAGTACTGAATCGCATGGTCGAAATTGGTGTCGAACCCGATGCCGGTGTGGTAGCTGCTCTCATTCGTACCTACTGTCTCAGCGGTCGTGATGACATGGCTATGAGCTTATTGGCTGCGATGCTCAGATCAGACGCGGACGCCCAGAGTGTACTTGCTCTTCTCCGTGTGAAATGCATACCACAACTCCCCGTCAACGTAAAGGGCATTGGTTTGACCGTACATGTCTTCAATGCTGCCCTACCTCGAGTCATGGAGATCCGCGGACTCAGTGGCGCAAGATTCGTCATTCGTATTATGCGGTCCAACGGTATTCAATCAAATGCGGCCACCATCGAAGTGTTTCTCAATTACCTCGACCGAATGGAACACATCGAAACACGCCAGCTGACCCAGATTCTGCGCAGCATGTCACGAAAGGTTCACGGCCCGACTATTCGACATCTCAATATCATCCTTCGTAAGGCATTGCGCCGAGAGAAGCACATAATTCATGGTACTGGATGGGATACGACTGCCGCGAAATTTTCGTCAACAAGGCGGTATACGTTTGCGTCCCCAGATAACTGCAACATCCTCAATTCCGAAAACTTTGATCCCAGCGGTAGCCATCATCCACACCATAATTCCTGTATCCGGTCTACCATTCTCGCCCTCTCCCGCAAAGGGGTCAAGAGTGATCGAGCTACCTTCGCGATGTGGCTCAAGCACGAAAGCATCGCCGACCCCACTCTCGGGACCGCGAAATCTGTATTTCGCCATATGGTCGACAAGGGCATGCATCCAAACCGTTATCACTTCACTTCTCTCATGGATGGTTTTGTGCGGGCCGGAGACATGGAGGCTACTGAACAGGTCATGCGATCCGCCAAGGCAGCTGGTTTTAAGCCAGATGTGGTAATGTGGACGGTGCTCATTTCAGGCTACGGACGCAAGGGAGAGCCTGGGTTAGCAATGAGGACTTTCCGAACGATGGTCGCTGCTGGCATTCCGCCTGACGTTCCAGCCATTGACGCTCTTGCTCATGCATACTTTGCCGTTGGAGCATATTCGGTAGCCAGAAAGGTTTTAGTTGAGCTGTGGCCTCAAGTAAAGCCGTTCCCGAGCGAACTGAAAAATGCACCTCTCAAGCAGTTGGCGCGCATATTTCGTCAATCAGAAAAGCCAGGCGTGGCTTGGAAGATCTCCTTGGCCTCGCAGGAACAACGTTCCTTCAACCGGAAGCTTCGTCAGGTTTTGCAGGAGTGGAGGCAGATATAGCATTTCTATTGATGGATTCTGTCACTGTAACTCGAGGTGTAGCGTAGGGATAATACATATATGATTCCACGAGAAAAGGAATGGACCACATTTTACAAACCAATTAGTCCTGGTCAAGAAGAATGTCCTATCGCATGTGCGCAAATTTCTGGTCCAACAGCCGCAAAGCTTCCCTAACACCGTCGGCATTGACCTCTTTCACCCTCCGTCGCCCACATTCGATAAGCACGTGTTGTGGAACTAGTTGCGGCGGCGATTCTCGCTGCTCCTGCTGCTGACGGAAGTGCTCATGAGGGTCTGTCAGTAACACGGACTGATCTTCTTCATTCGCAGCAGTTGGCTCGTGGTGGGAGAGTCGTGCTTTGTGATCCGGTGTGACAGACCCCAGTGCGGGTGATATGACGACGCGAGACCCAGTACACTTTGATCTGCGCGCAACTACTTCTGCTAGTAATGTCAGGTCCGCGAACGCAACATTGGGATGTGATTTGAGCTGACGCCATGCGTCGTCCGTTGGTATGGTTTCAGGCCCGCGTGGGGGAGTTGTAGAGGGGATGATGGGTGCGATACCGCACGAACCGCATTTACTGATGTCGCCGCAGCAGCCACCGACCAAAATTTTGTCTGTTTGGTTAGTTCTTTTGGGGCAATCGATGCAAGGTAGGGTGGAGTTGACTGTGTGACCGATGGCCTGGCAGAATGCCTTGCCGAAATTGTCGTCGGCGCAAGCCATACAATTTTCGGGATCACCTGAACACTTGGGAGCGGAAGACGAAGGGGTCGTGGCCGCGAGCGTGATTGGGAAAATAGGATTTGCCCTCGAAGTACCTGTCCTGCGACGAATGGGAACGGGCGCCTGGAAGGCTGGTAAATTGTCCAGTATACTCATACTAGCAGTCGGAGTATTAAGCTGCACGGATTGGTCCAATGACACGATTGAATGTTGGTCGAGGTTCTCACTTTGGAGAGCGAGTTGATGAAGCGAGTTGTTGTTATTATTGGTTTCCTGTTGGATAGTCACTTCTCTGCACACACAAGGTGCATCGGGGCTGCACAGGATGCAGGTGTAGGGGTTGACGGGATCTTGGCCGTCCAAAGTACTAGCTGTCTCACTTGTTGTCGTGAATGAAAGGAGATTGTTGATTGGGGAAGGTGTGGGAAAAATTGAAGGTCGACTCTCGTGTCCTCCAGCCGAAGCGGTGTCGTCGGGAGAAGAGGGTACCAGAGAAGATGATGTCAATGAGAAAGAGGGGAGGAGCGCAGCAGGAAGAGCCTCTTGCTTGTCTTCATCGATCCTGGCTCGCTTTCTAGCGGAGTCGTCAGTCGGAGGAAAACTGGGGGAAGACACAGATGTGTCGTCGTACGCTCGCTTCTTGTCCTTGTCCTTGTCAAAAAGTTCCTCGCGTTCTTGCTCCAGCCGAGCGATTTTCTCCCGGAGTATCTGATTCTCTTTGCGGAGCTCCTCATTCTCCTCCTTCGTCTTCTTGGCGATATTCTGCAGAGCGACGTTGCGCTCAATTTCCCCCTGTTCGTATGAATGCAAGCGGGCCTGAAGCTCTGCTAGTTGTGTTTGCTTGCGTTCACGAAAAGCGCGCTGGGCAGCTCTGTATGAGCCAATTTAGCCGCGGTCGGAAGTATGGGATGCGGGGAGGGTCTTGCCTATTCTGCACACGTCTACTACCAGATGATTCCTCATCCTGTAGGGAAAAGTCAGATCATGGACGAGCATTGGACATGGGAGGACGTACGACATCGTCATTGGGGATAGTTGCGTTGGTGCTGGTCTCCTTCTTCGGCTTTCGGCCGGGCTTGGGTTTGGCGGGAATGACCCATTCCTTGGATGCTGTGGTAACAGAGCGGGATGAATTGCACGAGCACGACAAGAGTAATGAAGACGTGCGTACGTTGCGCCCAGAGGGTGGACGAGGTGGTGGCTGTCTGTGAGGCAGGAGACAGCTCGACGGGCGACATGAAGAAGGGCCGATTAGATCACACCAAAGTTAATAGTCAAGGACCTCATTACACAGCCACTCGCATTCACCACCTACTGCTACGCCTACTTTTATTCGACCATCTCCTCCTCGACCTGCTCAATCACTTCGTCGATCCACTCCTCAATCTCCTCCTTTGCCTCCTCACCTCTGACGCGATCCAGTCTCTGTCCCCTGCCCCGCTTCTCGTCCGCGGCATCACGCTTGCAACGTGCCCGCCATGCATTCCATTCGTCAACCAACCGCTTGCGAAGCGCAACCAGCTCGGCGCTGACGTTGCTTTCCTCTGTTGCATCCTCTTCGTCAAACGTGCGGCTGTACTCCTTCAGGTTTCGACGGATCTGCCGTTGCTGCTCTTTGGTCAGCAATGTGCGTGGGCGAGGTCGCCATATGAATTGCTTGAACCGATCTAGGATATACTTCTCGAGCTCTTGCCCGCGGAAGTCCCAGATCGCGTATCCGTTCTCAAGCTAATCTCTTGTCAGCAATCATCAGCCCTCTTCCACCGTAAATCGTACCGTATGCCTCCATGCACTCGCACTTGTCGCCAGGTACCTCCCGCTCGGATCCCACTCTACATCTGTAACTCGGTAGTGATCCGCCGAGCCGAGCTGCTGGATACCGGTACCCCACTCCGCCGTCTGACCTTCTCTGCGTTCTTCGCTGTTAAAATCGAGGTCCCAAAATTCAAGCTCGGACTTGGTAGATGAGCCCACAGTGGCAAGGACCACATGCCGTCCTCGCGGTGACCACCGGATGGTGTTGCTCGTACGAGACGTGAGCGTATCTAACATAGTACATTAACAACGCGAAAGATCGCACAACACCATGAAGCGTACGCAGAAGCCTGAAATCGTTCTTGGTTCGGTCGAGTTGATAGAAACTAACGTCCGTTTTGATAGTGATACCCGGGCCCGGGTTACCGAGATTCGGATCGCTACTCGAAACGATGGCAAATCGCTCGCCTTTGGGTTCCCATGAGAAGTCCGTTACAGTGTCTAGATGCCCAGTCAGTATAAGTGAACAACATCCAGGGAAGTGAGTCAACCTTTGAGCTCCACCACCTCCACTGGAAAGTCTTTTTCACGGACTCGAAAGATTTCAAGGTTGCAAAAGATCGATTTCTTCGTCTTCGTGTGACGATCGACTTTGACACATAGAAAGTCGCCGTGATTTTGCCAGTAAAGCTTACACTAACAAAGGTCCATCAAATACTAACTTTCCAATGGGTCAACACACCAACCTCTGTGACATTGAATAGATTCTTTTGGCGCAGAATCCGTCTGCTGGGAAACTCCAGCAGGGTGACCCTCGCAGGTTGATTAGCCACTTCAGGTGTCCAGTATGCAAGCATATTCTCCCGGGTTTTCTTCGGTGGTTTGTCTGCCCTGGCTGCCTTCTCACTGTCGTCCCTATCCTTGTCACCATGGGGGCACCATTCAAAGTCAACAACGCCCTCGATCTTCAAGCTCTTCTTATCGTGGAGACCCATACTGGGGAGTTCATACACGCTGATTTGTTGACCTGGTGTCACTCGTGCGACATACTTGTCGTCGGCGCTCCATTTGAGCGCGGGCCACTGCATCTGTTTTTTCACCGAAGGATCTTCACTTTCAAAGAGAGATGTAGGGAAAGTCCGGAGTAGGTGGCCCGATTTGACATCCCAAACAGCAATATTATTGCCTTCGTCTTCCGGAGAAAAGTACTCGGGACCTTGAGGGAGAGTTGGAGGCACAGTAATAGGATCATGCGACCAAGTAACGAGATAGTTTTCGCAAGGGGAAAAATCCATCAACTTGACAAAAGGGTGAGCGAATCGTTGCTGGGGCTCCCAAGAAGGACCACCCCATAGGCGGACGCCCTGGCGGAAGAGAGTTGCGAAGTATGTGCCGAGAGGAGACCATGAAGCATAGAGCTCGGTCCAATTCTGGGAAATGCGTCAAGGATGTCGAGTGTCACGACCGCAAAGCAGACCTTTTTCGAATATGCAACTTCACACTGAGATGGTTTCCCATGCCAATGTATCTCTACATCATCACCGCGGTAGGTGACATACTGATCACGCCCTTGGGGATCGGCGAGCCAAGCGCGAAGGTGCTCCTACGCGAAAGATCAATACATCAACAGAAACGAATTTCATCCACAAACCTTTGGATGAAATTCTTCTATCCTCGGTTCAACATAGGCTTCGTCCATGTTGGCATATTGTTCTATATCGCTAAATCGATTGATAAGGAACGTATGCTTTGAGTCGAAAGGATGACCATGCATGGCGCTGATCGCGAATGTTGCTGCGTCTGCGCTCCCTGCATCGACGAATATGTAACTGGAGAATGGCCAATTAGCAATGGTACCGATCCGAAATATGGTATTGGGATACCCTTTGCTCTTCCCTGAAGCATTGTCCCAGGGGACAAAGACATTTTCAGGTTTAAGAGCGGCACCCTTTTTGGTGAACTCTTTGGAAATTTTTGCGAGAAGTTTGTCGAGTTTTGATTTGTCAATCACCGGGACACAATCCACGACGATGATATTGTCCAAGCCATCATCGAGGGCGACGTGATATCTGGGATAATGAACTCATTACAGCGCACGCGTGAACGGGGGTGCGTACTTTGACACTATGTCGGCGAAATCAAGTTCGTCGTCGAGACTGAGATGCGGCGAAGCACCGTTTGGGAGGGCCATCTTGCGCGGGGAAGAAGTTTTGAGCTAGACTGCGCGGATATGCTGAAGATTGCTGGAATTATTTTGCGACCACTACTGGGGTTAGGGTTGATAAGGCTTTGGCACATGAACACAACGAACGTGCCATGCTGCCAGCACTGCGACCTTGGGTCTGGTCCCGATCAATTTCTCACCGCGTGAATGATGATCAGTGTGGCCAATCACGAATCCCACTTGCCTTCAGGAACATCCCCTCTCGAGTTTGGCTGATTCTCTTCTGAAGCTGCCAGGTTCATACCCGCCCCGAATCGGGACAGTATTGCAGAGCAACGTGGTCATATTTCAGAGGTATGTGTCTTTGAATGACAGCGCTAATCAATCATCATGCATGATCCTTGAAGACGGCACGTGCGTTCTCGTATAAAACTGGTGACTGCAGTCTGCTCCCCAACTGCAGTCTTCCTGTACTGTCTCTCATGTCGGACGGAAAAGACGTCGGTTTCTCCAAGGGGGACCAGCCCGGTGGCCTCAGAAACATCTCTGTCGACGCTTATGAAACGAATCTCAAAGCAACTGCCCATAAACTCAACGAAAAGGAGTCGCTCAGTGCTTGGTTAACCATCCTTGCATCTGGTTTTGGTTTGATCAGTGATGGCTGTAAATTCATATTCCATGCTCGTGCAGAAACCGATTGAATAGTCATGTTTTAGATCAGAACAACTTAATGACCATGTCGAACGTAAGACATCTTTTATCTACTCGTCGCCAGTTCTAGAGTGTCCCCTCTAGGTCGTTTTCAAGGCACTTTACCCTACAGAATATACATCGACCGTCTCTACCCGAGTGTCAAATGCTCTTCTTGTCGGTCAGTGCATGTGAACGAGCGTCGTCTTGAAAGCGATCTGATTTGGATCTGAATCAGGCGCTATTATTGGGCAAATTTTTGTTGGCCTAATTTGTGACAGAATAGGCCGCAAGGTTGCCCTTGTGAGCACCACCTTGCTCATCGTTCTCGGTGCTACTCTTGGGACTGCCGCTCATGGCGCTAACGGAAGTGTACTTGGTCTCTTTTGGTTCCTGACAATTGCGCGAGGAATCACCGGCGTAGTAAGCCACCCATGGTTGCACACTTGTATCCGCCGTTGATTCTCGCAGGGTGTCGGTGGAGAATACCCCGCCTCATCGACGAGCGCGAGTGAAGCAGCGAATGAGAAATCTATCAAGAACCGCGGGCCAGGTGCTGCCCATCTATTGCCCATCTTCCTATATTAATTTTTTTTGCAGTCTTTATCATGGTCACGAATTTCGTTCTTTCGGTAATTCCCTGTATTCCTTTCATCCGGGCTTTTGAGAATCAGTAACACACTTCTGAATCAGTTCGGTGGTCCATTGGCTGTTTCCGTGTTCTTGATCGTGCTCTCCGCAGCTGGGGAACAACATCTTCAGACTGTGTGGCGCGTTTGCTTTGGTTTTGGTATCCTGTTACCTTTAAGCGTGCTCTTCTTTCGTCTGCGGATGTTGAGCTCCAAACTTTATCGGAAGGGTGCCATCAAGCGTAAGAATATTTTGATCTTGAACTAGAACACTATTGATCGTTTGGCAGGTCGTGTTCCCTACAAGCTGGTAGTGAAACGTTATTGGCGTGCCCTCATCGGTACCTGCGGCGCATGGTGCGAACTCAAACTCAATGACCAGACAACATCTGACTTTTTAACAGGTTCCTTTATGACTTCGTAAGCATCAGCTTTTATGCTTCTCGAGATCTTCAATAGTGTGTACCACCGTTAGGTTACGTTCCCGAACGGTGTATTCTCTGGGACAATCATTTCCAGTGTAATACAGAACGGTAGTATCAAGCAGACTGCCGAGTGGCAACTTTTACTTGGAGCGATATCCTTGCCTGGCGTCTTTCTCGGTGCCTGGCTCTGCAACCGGATAGGTAGAAGGAATACTGTAGGTGTTAGAGCCCGAGTTCTGTGCAATGACTCAACTATCCCTCTAGATGATCTTGGGATTTTCCGGTTATCTAGTGTTTGTAAGTTTCCTGTTTCCCCTGCCTGCTATACGTTATATATCAGTTGTCTCTTAGGGTCTCATCATCGGCCTTGCGTACAATAAAATCACGACCATTATACCTCTCTTCGTGGTTTTGTGAGTTAGCAGAATCAACGTACGGAGATTTGCTAAGCGGTAAAATTTTCAGCTATGGGTTGATGCAATCGTCCGGCAATATGGTACGTGGCATTCAAAATTCTGTTCATGTGCTCATGCGAGCACACTGGCAGGGGCCGGGTGATATGTTGGGTTTGACAAGTTCTGAGTGAGTGCGTTCTGCTGTTTTATTTCAAGCTCAATGACCTTTGCGCAGGTCATATGCGACCCCCGTGCGGTATGTCACTACATGCATGCTCGTTTGCTGAGATCTCAAACTCGTTAGTGGGACATGCTACGGCCTTTCTGCAGCCATCGGGAAGACCGGTGCTGCACTTGGCACCCAAGCTTTCACACCTATCCAGAATAACCTTGGAAAACGGTATGAGTATTGTCTTTCTTGTACAGACCTCAGCTGATGCAGACGGTGAAGCTGGACTTTCATTATTGCTGCTATCTGTGGTGTCACTGGAGTGCTAGTGACATACTTCTTCGTGCCTGATATGACGGGGGTCGACCTCGCGGACGAGGATGCTAACTTCTTGAAATACCTTACAGAGAATGGTTGGGAAGGTGAGATTGGGGAGGATGACGACAAGGGGCTGATCGTCGCGTATGGGAGTGAGGAAAAGATTTGATGAAGTACTTAGTAGTACTGGTCACGTGATTCTTGGTACAGCACGACTTAAATTGCAAGTTGTTTTTTGGGCCCAGCAAGGTCCAAGTTCTGCTCTGAATGTCTGTCCAGGTCTTTCGATGTAGTGCAGCGCGTCACTCATTGTGTAGTTCGTGCCTGCTGTCTCGTCGCACCAGACTTTACTACTCGCAGTCTGCGCTTTCCTCCGTCGCTGGTCGTAGAAAAGACCCCAAAGCTTACACCTCTGCTGGTCCAAGTGGAAGCACGCGTACAGCAACATGGAGTAATACTCACCATGCAGTTGCGAATACCCGGAATCCACTGGACCCGACCCGGCTGGATCGTTACCTTGCATCCATCAGGACAGCTGACTTGGAGCCGACCTTGGACGACGTCGAACGATGCAAACCGGAGGGCTTCTCGCGGCCAGACTCGTCACGCTATGCCGGAGAGTATACGAACTTGCTGGAGACGCTTTGTCGATCTTTCAGCAAGGATCAACTTCGCCGTTTTACAGAGCTCTACAAGCTCGATCCTATATGGACCCGTTCATCGCGTCGGAAGACTGAATACGCAGAGTCGATAATAGAGAAGGCATGGGGTTGGCCATCTTTGAAAGAGATAGAGAGAAAACGGCGGGATACAACTGAAGTGCTTGCAAAGTGTCAGTCTTATCCATTTGCATGTGGTATCCACTTCAATGAACTATGTTGTAGCATTCGCTATCACACCCAGCCAGTTATTTTTAATAATGGGAAAAGGTGCGAGAAATGAGTTTTACGCGATATTGTATTCAGATTTCCCGCACAGATGGGGTCGATCTGCTGCAGTTGTCGATGCAGTACAACGCGCACATATCCTTGACGTCCAGCCCACTCGCTCTACGTGTCGAAGGTTTACGAGGCTCTCTGAAAGGATTGACCGAATATATCAGCTCCTTCAAGAAGGTACCATCCCTACTCTTACATATTTATGCATCCCTCAACCCTTTCTTTCTAGGGTATCATTGATGAGATATTTGAACTTCCAACTGGTCATCCCATTCGACCGGATCTGTTGCAACGCATATCTCGGTTATCCGGTGCGTATGTTGAGAATCATGGTAACAGAGGCAAGGTGTGCATGCGCTACCGGATATTTATGAGCCTTTACTCATTGTCACACAGGTCCGCATATGTGCCAAGGATCTCAACGACATCACTGCCGCAGAACGGTTAGCGCTTCGCGCTTCACTGGAGGTCAGTATCTTTTTTAACAGCGACATGGGTTTAATCGGGCTTCTAGGTTGGAACACAAGCGCGCATCGTTTGTTATGATCCACCTAGCAAGACAAGGGACTCCCCCATCGAAATCTCTGAGCCACATAGGTATTCTATATATCCATTCGTCACTCCTTGCTCGTTCCCATGGACGATGCATTCCGGTGGTGCATTCCGACTGCGCCGGGTCGCAGATTGGTTGGGCGTCGACTCCTACGAAGATATAGCATTCACCGGTGGCCTGACTCGCAATCCACACCGGCTGCTAAACCTTAATCAGTAAGTATGTTGCGGAATGGCTACTAGCACAACTAATTGCGCTCTAGGAGTGGAGAGGAACTTAGCCAACTTGTCCGTTCAACCATGCCTGAAAGAAGCGTCTCGTTTTGTCGGAGAATTATAACGGCTTCGTATGCATACTCTTTGATCCCCAGATGGGCACTAAAGGACGTCTAGGCTTGGCCACATGCTAATATCATCAGGCGATAATTCACAAAGAACCACAATATTTCCTCCATTAAGAGGTATATTGGCTCTTCCGGACGCCCTCAAATGGGTTGAAACCTCCGAAACACCACTGACGTTTGTTCCAAGGTCCGTATCTCTGGGTTTTATCCGACTCGTTAATGTTCTCATTCATGCAGTGTTCCACCTACCATGATGACCACCGTCGGTAAACGAAGAGTTATACATCGACTGATTTACAGGACATTGCCACATATAGCTGGTCAGACTTCAAAACTACCCCAGCAGGTCTTGAGGTTCGAAATGGTGCTTTCTGGTCCTTCATCGACCGGCATTCGGGCAACACAAGATCTCGAAAATACGTCAAAGCTCGAGGATGTGCTGTCGTCGGACAAGTCGAATCCGAGCGCAGACCCCTTCTTACCTCAAGGAAACGTTTCTCAGCCTGGTAGCCTACCCGAGACGTTGAACAGCATGTGGGACTCGCTCTGCCAAGTGGGTGGAGAAACATATGTCAACCTAATGTTGCCGGACCGGTCAGTATGCCATCTATGGGATGGTTCACTTCTTGATGTCTTGCCATTCAGCCCAATGGATGTGCAACTTTGTATCTTCGATTGGAATGGCATAACTCTGATCCAGCAACCACAAGTCCTTCGCGAGTACGCTGACAAGCTTTGTTATTTGCATGTTAAATCCCTGTCACCGAAGTTGAGATACTGAGCATTTCCATAGCTTGACCAATAAGGCCCAACTGTCACAGCCCGATCCACCATCGACATTCAGTTACGAAGGAAGGGCATATTACCTCCATGATAGCTTAAGCTTGAAACAAAGTAACAACCCGATTTTATTATCAACTATGCCAGATGATGACCATGCGGATGATTCGGTGGAAGTCTGTAGAGAGAGTATAGTAGATGTTGAGAGCACCCAGAAAATGGAACTCTGCCAGGTTAGTTCTCCGCTTGCCCGTAGATCGTAGGCTCAACTAGTTTTAGGTGAAAATTGATGGTACTGTTGAGGGGCAGAGTTGGAGGCGTTTCCTCGCAGCATGCGACCAACTTAGTGTAGCGTCCTTAGAATCGCAACACAAGAAGGATAAGCCGGAAACGACTTACCTGGACAAATGATATTTCGCTCTTTGGGGCTCACATACAGGTTGTGTTATGCGCAACTCTTGAAAGGCAAGAAAAAAAAGGACTCGAGTTCTAGCTATCTACGTCCGCCACCTGTTTTTTTCGCCCTTTCGCTACGCTTTTTAGCTCGTACCTAAGGAGCGGAGTAAGATTCCAAATCCAGAGTTGGCCGCGACGAGTCCGTACCTCTTTTTTCATCCTGGCATCTAGCATGATGTAACGACCTTTGACTCCCTTTGGCCGTCCTTTAATGCCTCTATGAGCATCCTTTGCGACTACCACCTTAACCTCTTTCTTCTTGCCCTTTGCAGTGCCTTTCCGCATGAGCTTCTCGATCTGCTGGGCTTTTTCCCGTTCAGACATGTCCGCTGTTGTGTTCACGCCTTCAGCCTTCTTCATAGCCTTTTCAAGGCGCTGGGCGGCTCGCAATTTCTTCCGACCCTTGGCTTCTGCGATTTTCTTGATCGGGCGTGAATCAAGTGCACGCTGACGTGCCCTCAAGATAGCAACAGCCTCCTTCGTGACTGGAATATTGGACTTGTAATGCTTTGCCTCATCGTCGAGGAACCAGGAAGGGAGGCCATCCTTGGCGTTAAGCGAATAGCGGTTAAATCCGTCATTCAGGAGGTTCGTCTTGGTAGTTCCGCGATTGACCAACTGCTGTGCGAGAGTGACAGCTTCAGCGGTCGTTAGACCGTATTCTATGAGATAGATCAGTCGCGGTCTATCTCAAAGTTTAAAGCCGCACTCTCTATGTAAACCTGATTAACTTGATCCGTATTTTCGTCTTCAATGTTCCACATGTCGGCATCATCCCCAGATTCAGCGGGGACAAGCTCAAAATTACTTGCCTCGGACTTGTCATCGTCAGAAATGAGACGGGACAAAAGGTGGTGCTTGTCCTCCTGGTAATTCTGCTGGCTGTCACTCGAGTTTGAAGCCATCTCTACGTCTGCGTGCTCGTCATCCCCATTTGATTCCGCCATGTCTTTGAATATGTCTTGGCTAAACCAAACTTGCGCAGCACGCGAGGGTGGATTAGGTCGTTTTCGTTTCTGGCCCGGAATGGGTTCGTCAAAATCGCTCTCATCAGACGAAGAGTCACCAATTTCTTTGGCTGCCGCCATCTCCTCCCAGCCACCGTCTTCGCCACTGTCATCACCACTCTCGAGGTCGTTGTCACCTTTCAGGCCGCTCCATTCGTCCAGTTGACCTTTTTTCCTCCTCGCCTCTACCACCCGATATTTCGCGTCCCTTTCCTTCAACTTCTCTCGATAAGCATCATACATGCTATCGAGGTCAGCTTCGAGCACCGACACTCGTCTTTCCCTTTCTTCTTCGGAACCGATAAGTTCGTCGTCACTTGCTTCCATTTCTTCAACCTCGTCGTCGTCGTCGTTAGATGGCATCTCGTCGTCGTCGGCAAGCTTGCTGATGCCACCCTTTTTCCGAAGTTTCCTCTGTGTATCAACAAGGTCAAACATGTCGTCTTGTCCCATGCTCAGTGAAGTATCATTCTGTTCAAGACCGATATCCAGAGGAGCTGTCATCTGTAGTTGCAGTCGTTGGATAGTTTTCGTTTTGATTTCATTGGCCCTTCTCCGAGAGCGTTTTGCTTTCGCTGCCGCCTCGGAATTCCGTCTCTCAAGCTGACGCAGACAGTCAATCACAGGAATACTGGATACGACGAAAATGTAACCTCTTCCTGTATCTGCTGCTCCTCGTCAATCGCTTCAGAGATTTCAACTGCCTCCGTAAGCTCAGCAGCGGGCTTAATCTTCACCTCCAAGCCAAGCTTCGGGAAGATTCATGAGCAAAAGGGAGATGATAGTCTGAAAAGAGTCACCTGCTCTCGTACAGCTATCCGCCATTTCAACAAGGTCTTGAAATCACCTTTACCCAATACCTTAAGATCTTCAAAATTGACTCTAATGTCCGGAGTAGTAATACTGAGTTGGAGCCACCTGTATAACAGCCAGCTCAGTCATCTTAGAGTATAAAAAAAACGGATCTCATACTGTTTCTCCTCCTCAGTTTCGAATGTAATTTTATTCGCGAGACCGAGCACATTGACGGGTTCGACGCCGCGGACGAAATCGCTCGCAGACGTTTTAGTGAAGAGAGTATAGTCGCCGTCATCGTACCCGTCTCTCCTTCTGCGTTTTTTCTCTGGCTGAAAGACATTAGCCTGCGCATTATTGGCTGATGAACCTTTGTCGGGACCAGAAAGCGCGGAGCCCAGATCCTTGAACACATGCTTAGGGTCAAGGAATTTTGGATCAATGTGTTTTGGAGCAAGGAACTCCCGGCACACGACAAAGATCTCGGCAGAGACATTCCTGTAAATGCCTGTAAGTGACTAGGTTAATAATGATAACATAACAGCTGACCTCGAGGAAGGTGGTTTCGTCGCCTCTACTTTTGTAAACAATTGGCTGAACACCCAAATCAGATTGTTGTAGTCGACACTTCGGAAGACTTTAGTGACAAATGTTCCTCCTTTGACGAGAAATTCAACCGCCAATTTCAAACTCATGAGGACGAGTTCAGACTGGCTGTAAGCATCCTGGATCCACGCAGTGCCGACATTGGGTGCTCCATCGTGAAGCACGACATCTGCCTTCCAGTCCTTGAGTTCACCTCGGAGGAGATTACGACAATGAAGGGTAGTAATATCTGCAGCGAATGTCACGACTCTTGGTATTGGTTTAATTGGTACCAGATCGACGCCTAGACAATGAATAATTATTCGATATAGGACAGATTTGACGGGAGGGTCGCGCCGTACCGACGATCACGCTGTTGGTTGGCATGTACTTGCTTGCAACCTGAAGCCAGCCGCCAGGGGCCGCGCAAAGATCAATACAGCAGCGCGCAGACTCAAGAAAAGCATATTTCTTGTTTAGTTGGATGAGCTTGAAGGCCGAACGGGCGCGGTAGCCCTGCTCTCTTGGGAATATCGGTCATAGGGGAGTGCA